>JARGCV010000065.1:1812500-2030352 GCA_034064705.1 Bothrops alternatus
AAGAGTTTTGCAAAGGAAAAGAGGGGCAATTGAAGCGACAGAAGGGTTGAACTGAACAGGCTTCTTGAATGAGAAGCGAAACATTTTCAAAGAAAAAATAAATTTTGCAGCTTTTGAATTCTGGTGGTCCAGCTAATAAATTCTTGAAAAACTGACAACATGTTTAAAGTAGAAAAAACCATCATAATAACAACCTCATTTATTGTCATATCCATCTTATCTCTAAGTACTTTCCTATTCCCCAAGCCTGTCCATCTTCACTGAAACTTTTTGTGGTTTTCTCAGCTACTTTTTATTCTATAGCATGAATTCCCCAAGTTATGTGCATGCTCCTTGCTAGATTCAACTGTGGTTAGTGGTATCAAGCTTTTGGGTGTGCAGCTGATGAGCAGGTTAGTTTGGTCACTCAACAGCAGCACCTGCATCTTCTGCATCATATGACGAAAGCACATCTTCCTTCCCCTGTTCTCACCACTTTCTATAGAGGGAAGACTGAAAGCATCCTGTCATATTGTACTACTGTGTGTTTTAGAGGTATTACTGTTTCGGACAGGAAGGCTGTTGCAGAGAGTGGTGAGGACAGCAGAAAAGATCATTGGCAATTCACTTCCTTCTATCCAGGACGTGGCATGTAAGCAATGCTTGAGCAAGGTATGCTGTATTGTCTGGGACACTACACATCTTCTGCATGACCGTTTTTCTTTGTTACCTTCTGGGAGGGGGCTTTGCAGCATCCGAAGCAGAACAACTAGAATTTGTAATAGCTTTGTACCATATAATATTAACCTTGTTAACTCTCAAGACACTTTTTTCTGCTATGTATTCTAAATGGTCTATGATTAATATATATTACATGTGTGTGTATGTGTGTGTGTATGTGTAGTATGTGTATACATACATACACACACACACATATACACACACTAAATTTTTGGATTGCTAACAAAGAATTAAGGGAGACTGGGATAGCTATTTTGAGCTGATTAGCTCTCATCAGCCAGCCACACCCTTCTGAGATTTGAACCTGGGCTGCTTGCATGTTAGGCAGCTGTTTTGACCTTAAGCCACAGGCTCTTTCTCACTTTGTCAGCTATATCAGGGAGGGAAGAGACCAGGGAAGGAGATCTATCTTGAGTGTTTTGTGTGTGTGTGTGTGTGTGTGTGTGTGTGTGTGTGTGTGTGTGTATTATATACACACACATACATACATGTGTGTATAGATATATAGATATATATATACACATACATACATGTGTGTATAGATATATAGATATAGATTAGATATAGATATAGAGATTAGATATAGAGATAGATGATAGACAGACAGATAGATAGATAGATAGATAGATAGATAGATAGATAGATAGATAGATAGATAGATAGATAGATAGATAGATAGATAGATAGATATAGATATAATAGATATAGATATATAGATGTCTTTTGAGAGTGGGCATCAGAAATTCATTTTTTAATGGGTGCCAGTATGTTCACAGAAAAAGTGAAAATTCATCTTATCTTATCTTATCTTATCTTATCTTATCTTATCTTATCTTATCTTATCTTATCTTATCTTATCTTATCTTATCTTATCTTATCTTATCTTATCTTATCTTATCTTATCTTATCTTATCTTATCTTATCATCCCATCCCATCACATAAGGCCTTCCCATCAGCCATGATTGCAGAGGGGGGCAAGCAGGGCCACGGCGTGCTTCCCCATGAACATTCAACGGAAGGCATTACCAGGTTGAAAACAGCAAGGATAAGCAGCGAGCCGAGGGCAAGGATGGCCAAGGGAAGCCTGATGGAGGGCATCGTTTCCACTTTCTCAGAAAGCAGGCGGAAGTAGCATGTTAGCGGCCATCGCTTTGCGCAGCATCTCTGCCAACGAAGAAGAAAGGTTTCAAGATGGCAAATCCGCCACCGGTAGCACAGACGTTACATCACACCCATCACACGGGTTTGCAGTCCTGAGGATAATTAGGACCAGAAATGTGCTTAAAAAAAAAAAAAAGCAACAGCAATTTGACTAGACCGCTGAAAGAACCAGGAATAATTTCCACAATTTGTTTGGACATCTCCAAAGCCTCCTCTATAATCTGTTGAGCTTCCATTCAACTCCTATAATCCAGTACTCCAGGTAGTTCTCGACTCACAACCAGAATTCAGCCCAACATTTCTGTCATTAAGTGAGATGGCTAAGTGAGTTTTGCTCCATTTTAATGACCATTTTTGCCACAGTTGAGTGAACCACAGCAGTTGTTAAGATAGTAACACAGTGGCTGCTGGTGGGACAATACTGGAAGAAGCCAGAAATACCACCTATTGAAGATTGGACTTTGAAAGTAACACATTTGGCAGAAATGGCGAAAATTTCAGCATATTTGAAGGATCGCTCAAATGAACAATATATGATAGACTGGAAACAGTGGATAGACTATATACAAGAGAAACACCAATCAAATAAAATGTATCTGGCGTATAGTTGAGGCTTGAAGTGAGGAGTGAAGAATGTTTACCAAATCAGACGTTTACAAAGACTAATACCTAATGTTGTACTTTTATGTTCTATGATGATTGCTTCTTAATATGATCTTGGGTTTAATGTTGATTGCTTTAATATTGAAAAAGCGTACTGAATTTCTACCTCAGGTTATTGAATTTCTACCTCAGGATCTTTTGTTAGGGATCACAAAAGATTGCACTACTACTGAAACGAATTTATTTCTGAAGCTCGAATGAACAATATGTGATAGACTAGAAACAGTAGATAGACCATATATAAGAGAAATACCAATCAAATAAACTGTATCAGGCGTATAGTTGAGGCTTGACGTGAGGAGTGAGGAATGTTTACTAAACCAGAAGTTTACAAAGACTAATACTTAGTGTTGTATTTCAGGTTATACGACGATTGCTTCTTAATATGATCTTATGTTTAATGTTGATTGTTTTAATAAAAAAAATTTACCAAAAAAAAAAAAAGATAGTAACACAGTGGTGAATCTGGCTTCCCCGTTGACTTTGCTTGTCATGTGACCCCAGGACACGGCAGCTGTCGAAAGTATGTTGTCTGAATTTTGATCATGTGACTGTTGTGAAAAATGGTCATATAAGTAATTTTTTTTAAGCGCCATTGCAACTTTGAGCAGCTAGTAAATGAACTGTTGTAAATTGAGAATTACTTGTGTTTCTTACTTTTTCTTCCTTCTCCCTCCCCATCTTTCTTCTCTTTGTGAAGTCCTTCTAGATACCAAGTCAGAGATCCTTATTTTATGCAGTCTGTCTGGGATTGAAATCAGGCTAAAAATGACAATTGAGAGAGCCCAGCCCTCCAGAAAAGTCTGAATCTCTTCTACTACAAAACTAGAGTCTAGAACAAGACTATAAAGCTTTTGGGATTTGCACAAATGGGAGCAATGCATAATTCCACTTGCAGATCTGAAAATCCGAGCCGACAGTTCAGCTTTTAATAAAATGCATCTTTGAAAAGACATTTTGCAATCTAGAGCACTGTTTCTCAACCTCAGCAATTTTAAGTTATCATGCTGCCTGGAGAATTCTGGGAATTGAAGTTCACGTATCTTAAAGTTGTCAAGATTAAGAAACACTGGTCTAAAACTTCGATTTCCCTTCTTTTTTTACTTACCCAACAGTCATCCGCAAAGCACACACACAAAATCAGCCCCATGATGACTGCTACGACCCCAAAGGAGATTCCTAATGTTTGTGACCTGAAAGAGAGAATGAGGATTTATTTATTCAGCCTATGGCATATCACACATGGACTATAGCAATATAAATTAACATTTCAGCTAGATTAATAAAAGAAGGAGGAAGGAAAGAGCAAGCAAAAGCAGATTAAGAATTCAGAAACTGTAAATTTCCCACAAAGGTCTAAATCTCTTCTACCAAAACTGGACCCTGAAGATCTGGAGTTTGTTATTCGATTTTAACTAGGATCACCCATCCCAAGCCACTTTTCTTTTCCTAAGTGGCTTTTCACTATGCAAGAAATGTTTGATAAAATCACAGCTTTGGAGCAAAAAACAGATATGTAGAAAATTCCCTTTGCCTCATGCTTTTTTTTGGAGATAAATCCTCTTTGAGTTGACGGAGGCTAGTAGATCTGGAGAAAATATCATCTCCATATCCTCTTTTATCCATTTTGTAGTTAATGGGAATGTGTTACTTTCGGTGCCTAATCTTTTAATGTTCTTAACCTTTTAATGGTTTTAGAAAATTACTTCTGGCATTGTAAGTTGCCCAGAGTCGCTAGATGATGAGATGGGTGGCATATGAATTTAATGAAATAAATAAATAAAATCTCTTGGCACTTAGGACAATAAAGGGGCATGGAAAACCAGCACATTAAGAATAAAAGTTTAGCCTGGGTTGCTATTTTATTTCCTCGTTACTCTATTCCTTACTACTCCGCTCTGTGACGGGGGGGGGGGGAATCTACAATTCTGCAGAAAAACCTCTGAGTGTGCAAAAATAATAGAGTTATGGAATAACAGAATAACAGAATTGGGAGGGACTTTGGAGGTCTTCTAGTCCAACCCCCTGTTCATGCAGGAGACCTTATAACCTTTCAGAGAAATGGCTCTCCAACTACTTCTTCAAATGTAGCTCTGCAGGTAGGGAAGTACTGGCCAATGTCATTGATCTAATGGGATGGGTAGACAATCCTTGGATTGATTGATTGCATTCATAATAAAAATAAAGACAACACTTACCATGGTATAATGCATATCTGTACTGTAAACATGCAGAGCAAAACAATGCCAGCACACACAAAATAACCCCTCAATTTGCGAATAGGAATCGTACGATACTGGGAAAAAAAGGGAAAAAAACAGAAAAGGCTTTGATAGATTCATAAAAGACCATCTTTCGGGGTGACTTTGTCATGGAGAACAAAAAAAAAGTTATAAACAGAATGAAATCTGGCATACAATCCTCTTTTGCTACGTAACATATAGAACTGCAGGTAATCCCCTTTTTGCAACCAGTCCTTTAGCGACTGTTTGGAGTTTACAATGGCACTGAAAAAAGTGACTTATGATCGGTCCTCATACTTACGACCATTGCAGCATCCCCATGATTAAAATTCAGGCACTTAGCAACCGATACGTATTTATGATGGTTGCAGCATGCTGAGGTCAGCTGATCACCATTTACAATCTTCCCAAGTCAGCTTCTGACAAGCAAAGTCAATAAGGGAAGCTGGATTCGTTTAACAACCATGCGGTTCGCTTAACAATTGCCGTGACCTGCTTAACCACCATGGCAAAAATGGTGATAAAATCATGTATGGTTCATTTAACAACGGCCTTGATTAGCAACAGAAATGCTGGTCCCAATTGTGGCCTGTAAGTCAAGGATTAACAGAATAACCAAGTTGGAAGGGACCTTGGAGGTCATCTAGTCCAACCCCCTGCTCAGGCAGGAAACCCTATACCATTTCAGACAATCTCTTCTTAAAAGCCTTCAGTGATGGAGCACCCACAACTTCTGGAGGCAGGTGGTTCCACTGGTTAATTGTTCTAACAGTCAGGAAATTTCTCCTTAGTTCTAGGTTGCTTCTCTCCTTGATCAGTTTCCATCCATTGTTTCTTGTCCTGCCTCCAGGTGCTTTGGAGAATAGGTTGAACCCCCCCATCTTTTTTGTGGGAGTCCTTAGATATTACCTCTATACAATCCTACCAACTAAAGAGGCACCAGATTCCTTCAAAAAAGAGAAGTAATATTCAAAGGAAAACTGAAAATATCCTTTTCCAGGACACTGGTTGAAGCTAAATGAATGGAAGGTTTTGTCTCAGCCTAAAATTCTGTAAAGAGGAAACCATAAGATTACATTTTGATTTGTTAAGGTTAGCTTCCTTTTCAAACGTTAAGCCCAGAGGACAACCATTTTTGAGCTCTGAAAGATTTTACTCTCGTAAACATTCCTCCAATGTCTGACAAACCTCTTTTTCCAGTCCTGTTTCCACAAAGCAGAGCAAAAAGCCACACAGTCCACGGAAATCATCTTTTTTACCGCACCACGGTCTGCACGAAGGAAAAGAAAGCAGAAACTGTTACACACCAAGTGTGAACTTTCTAATTATTTTAAGGAAAGGATTCGTCTGTCAAAAAACCAGGTTATTAAAAAGACACGCAAGTATTTTGGAATTCAGACAAATAAAGGAAAACACAACACAGAGCAATAAAAAGGGGAAAGGATATAAAACTTTCTACATTGTGTTTTACGACCTCCAGTCAAAACTGGATAAAAGGTGGAATATTGTTCTAAAGGATTAAGTAGTTCTGAATGAGGGTTTCACTGGTTCCTGCATTGCAGAACCAAAATGTATTTCTTAGAATTATCTAGTCTCAATGGCGCCTTTCTTTCTGAAGTTAAGACTTAATTTTGCTTTAAGTGCTTTTAAAAGCCTGTAACACTAAACCTTCTCATTAGCATCTAGCACAGAGAGAATTTTAGATGAAAAGCTGAAGCCAATTTAGAATTCCAGAAATGAACTACAATATTAAAGAGTAACTGGCTGTCTTTAAACCCAGTCTTGGCCACATCATCCTGTCATACAGCATCACAGTTTGCTTTGGAAGCATCCCTGCTTCAGACAGGAAGGCGGTGCAGAGAGTGGTGAGGAGGGCAGAAAAGATCATTTATTTATTTATTTTAAATCTCATTTATATGCCGCCCCTCTCTGGAGACCCGGGGCGGCTCACAACAAAAAATACTACAATAATTTTAAAATTAACACATTCATACCACACACAAACTCAATCAATTCACATGCACTGATGGCGGGACACTCTTAGGGCCGAGGGGCAGAGTGCAGCTCACATGCCCCAAGCCTGTCGGCATAGTTGTGTCTTCAATCCTTTCCAGAAGGCTAGGAGGGAGGAAGCAGTACGAACCTCCGAGGGAAGCTGGTTCCAGAGGGCTGGGGCAGCAACAGAGAAGGCCCTTGCCCTAGGTCCCGCCAGACAGCATTGTTTAACGGACGGGACTCGTAGGAGGCCAACCCTGTGCGCCCTAACCGGTCGCTGGGATTGGCAGTTCCCTCCCTCCCATCCAGGACATAGCACAGAAGTGTTGCTCGAGCAGGGTCTGCAAGATTGTCTGGGACACTGCACATCCTCTCCACAACCTGTTTTCCTTGCTACCTTCTGGGAGGGGGCTCTGTGGTATCTGAAGCAGAACATCCAGATTCAGCCACAGCTTTGTTCCATACAAGTATTAACCTTGTGAACTCTCAAGCTTCCTCCTTCCATTATGTATTCAAGATGGACAGTGATTAATATTTTTATGTTACTTATATATAAGGGTGTAGGTCTATACATATGTTGTATATAGTATGTTTTAAATGTGTGTTGTGTATGTGTACAATAAGGGTAATCTAATCTAATCTAATCATGGTTCTTTTGCAGCAATGTATCCAAAATAACACAGACTTACAACACATTTATCTAGTGACCGTTACACCACCACTGAAAAAAATGACTTGCAGTCAGTGCTCCCACTTATGACCATCCTGGTGACATGATCAAAATCCGGGCGCTTGACCAATGAGCATGTATTTAGATTCTCTGTGTGGATGCCACTTCCGGAAGTCCATTCTGGGCTTGGGCAACAAAAAATTAGCTACCGGTTCTGCCGAGGTGGTGCAAACCAGCTGAATCCCACCACTGAATTGATGGACCAGCTATAGACAAGCCCAAGATGAAAAGATGACACCCTTTTTTTGTTTTGTTTTTTTACTAAAAATGGAGAAGGAATCTCTTCTCCTCCTATCTGCAAGAGGAGCAGTTCTGCTTTCTTACTTGGCTGAACTCAGGCCCTCAATGGTCGACATCATTTTATCGTTAATTTCTTCTTCCATTCTTCCTTTCTGAGAGGTATTTCTAAAAGAAACAAAAGAAAAAAAATGTCATTATTAAAAAGGATTCCTTCCAAACATTCAGAGAAATGGCTAGGATGGGAGGTGAACCTCCAACGTTCCCTAGAAGCCCACCTGCCAAGCTGGAGAACAGACATATTAAAAAGTGGTCCAATTTGGTCCACTTGGATATAGAGACTTAGAAATTAGAGTTGCGAAGAGACAGAGATTTAGCCTGTATTAAACTACAGTAAAGATGCTCCCTTATCATCCAAAAATTATACAAGGCTGGAATGGTTGCTGAACAGATTTGTGCAATTTTGTGGCGTGTGGCACTAAAGCAAGAAAATTCTCCAATTGGATTCACATTCATAACTCAGTTTGTTTGGCGATGGCTAAGCATGACACGGAGCTCAGTTAAGGAGTTCATAAAACCATGGCTTAGCTTGCTGTATGTGAATCCAGCCACTGTTGTCTTTTTCATCTGTCAGAGGGGATGTCAACTGGCTTTAGAGCAGGGGTGTCCAACCTTGGCAACTTTAATTCCTCAGCCAATCTTATCGGACCTCAAGTCTTAAACATGCCAACGTTGGACACCCCTGTTTTAGAAAGAGGTGAAATGAGAAATTATCAGGAAAATTACCAGCACACTGGGGGGGAAAGCAACAATCAGTGATAGTAAAAGAGGAAGAAAAACTCACTTATAGGTTAGAACAGGAGGACATAACTGGTGTGGTCTAGATCCATCCCAACTAACAGACAGATAGAGAAAGAGAAAGGAAAGGTTGATGGAACACATAGATCCAGGCCAATAATTAGCAAATCAATTAAAACATTTCCCTCAAAATCACAGCAACAGCAATCTCTTCTGGGATACTTGCATTCTCCTGAAGGAAACTTACGGTAAATTATTTTGGAAAAAGAAAAGCCTTATATCCCTTCTTTAAAAAGTTTGAAGGAGCCAATTAAAAAGTGTAAGAACCAATTAAAACATAACTAGTTTATGCTGTTCAAAAGCACATAACGCAATAGCCAGAAAACGTGTACATGGCTGTGTTACCTGTCCATGTTTGTTTTACTTTGGCAAGACACAGTAGTTAAAACGTTACATTTGGCATCAGCAGAACTGCATATGTATGTATGTATGTATGTATGTATGTATGTATGTATGTGTGTGTGTGTATGTGTGTGTGTGTGTGTGTGTGTGTGTGTGTGTGTGTGTATTTCTTTCCACTGGCAGTTAAAAGGAAGAAACAGCTACGATCACACATTGCTCCTAGAAGCACAAAGCCGAAAACACCAGCCTGAAGATGACGAATGGGACTTCATCGAAACGTCGCCAAGACACTTCCAATTTTACGCGGGAGAAAACCCGAATAACCAAAGACCTACATACAAACACCCGCGAAAACCTCAGAAAACACACACACACACACATATATATTATGGAGATTTTGAGACTGCAGTTTCTAGGCACAGCAAGAAATAAGAGTACAGGAAAATTTCAGAAGACAAGGGAAAAAATGTGTGACGTGTTTCTCTGCTTTTCGATTTCCTCTTTGCAATCCTGACATTATGCTCATTGGGGAAAGAGACGGGGGGGCTGCATAATCAGCTTAAATGCTTTGGGGGGGGGTTTCATATATCCAGCCACAGAATTCCCAAGCCCTAACTGCAAATTAAGGCTCTGCTTTCATCAAGTCAAGAATTTCCTTTCCAACCATCAGCTCATTCTGTTTACTACAGTTAAAAACCATGTTGCCCAGGATCTTCAAAAGACCTAGTCCCAACATTTCATTAGGTGGGAGAAGAAGGGACTAACGAATGATTGAAAAGTAGTGCCCGGGAATCTCAGTTTGTGGTCGGGAAAATGGTAAAGAGGGTTTCTGTAACAATGAGTCTCCATTTCTTTAGGAAAACCCTACACAGAAAAACAGTGATACAATTTCTTTGTAGGTGAGCCTATTCTTGTGTAATGGGTATATTTGCGTACACATAGATATTGTGTGTGTGTGTGATATTGCTACTTTTACATTATACAGGTAATTCTCGACTTACAAGCACAAACTGAGCCCCAACTTTCTGCTGCCAAAGAGAGGCATCTGTTAAGTGAAAGTTGCCCCATTTTACGACCTTAATTGTTAAGTGAATCACTGCAGTTGTTAAGTTAGGAACATGGTTGTTAAGTGCTCTCTGACTTTGGTTGTTTTCTTGCAGACATTTCGTTACCCAGCTGGGTAACATCATCAATGCAAGGAGAGAATGGGGTTTGTGGGAAGGAGGAGGAGTGGGGTCCTTGGTGCTCTCTGAGTTTGGTTGATTTTTTTTTTTGCAGACATTTCACTACCCAACTAGGTAACATCATCAGTGCTAACAACCAAGCCCGGAGAGCACCAAGTACCCTTGCAGTTCAATCCTGAGCTACATTTTTTCTCTTCTCTTGGTGATCTTCTGTTAAACTTCTCTTCCAGGGGGAGAGTTTGGAGTTTATATAGAGCAGGGGTAGGCAACCTTGGCTCTTTTATGACTCGTGGACTTCAACTCCCAGAATTCCTGAGCCAGCCATGCTGAGAGGAAAGAGAAAGGTTTCCAACCTGAGCTATGCTGGCTCAGGAATTCTGGGAGTTGAAGTCCACGAGTCATAAAAGAGCCAAGGTTGCCTATCCCTGATATAGACTCTCCTTTAATTGCATTGGGCATGCTGGTCTTTGATCTTTCTCCTTCCTTATAAAGCGCTTTGCAGGCTGGAGGATTAAGAAAAGGTACTGAAGCAAGGTCTTAACCAGGCAGTAAAGAAGGAGATGAAACTTGCCTCTCCGAGGTCCTCTGACGACTTGCGAGTTGCAGGGCTATCTCCTAAGCAAAGGGAAAGCATGGAGAAGGACATTTTAATTTTTAAAGAAGCAAACAACGCATATAGATTTTGTACTCTAAATATGACGGGTACCCATAAATAAAGGTGATCTAGACTCAATTCTCCAGAAGAGAAAAAGTATCATAAATGGTTGGGAGCTGCTGTAATGCCATCTTCAGAAGTAGGAGGAGGAGAACCAGGGCAAAAGCCTTGTGACCTCTACAAAACACCTCAACGGACGTTTTTCCATCCTCCATCTTTGCAGCTCTTTGATGCAAAATTATGAATTTGACTTATATCCATTACAAATGGGAAACCCACTCACTGCAGGAGGAGTGGCAGAACCTGGGGATGGAGTTAAAAGAGGGATCAGCCTAGAATCCCTACGTAGCCACAAGCAAAATAAATACAACCACCCTTGAATTCCCTTGATCCCTATCTAACTCCAAGCAGTGGCTAACTTTAGTTGAGAAGATTCCTGCGCATAGGCATGAGTAGTAGCAATAAGTCAGTTTAGTAGGACCTTCGCACATGGACTTGTTCTTTCACACCTGACAACGACAGGCATGAAAAGGAATGTGTTCCTGCATAGCCATTTTTCAATTCCTTGTTTTCCTGTTCGTGAGAAACCTCATGCTTGCTTCCATATCTCATCAAAGGACTTGGGAAGACAATTAAGAAGAACATACAGCCAAGATTTACCTTCCTGCGTCTGCGGTTGGGCGCAGAAGTCTCACTGCTCACACTCTCTCGGTGGTTGAGGTGAGAAAAAGGACGAGCTGCACCCCAGGATTCCAAATATCGTGACATCCGGACAGAGGCTCTCATCTTCAAGCCATCCTGCACTCTGGATTGAGGGAAATGATTGTTGGTGGCACGCTGTTTTGACTAATGAGAGAGAGAGAGAGAGAGAGAGAGAGAGAGAGAGAGAGAGAGAGAGAGAGAGAGAGGGAGGGAGGGAGGGAGGGAGGGAGGGAGGGAGGGAGAGAGAGAGAGAGAGAGAGAGAGAGAGAGAGAGAGAGAGAGAGAGAGAGAGAGAGAGAGAGAGAGAGAGAGAGAGAGAGAGAGAGAGAGAATAATGATTACATTGGGCACATTATTTATTTTATCTTCTAGAGTCCTTAGTGCTCTCTGAACTTGGTTGTTTGCTTGCAGACATTTCATGACCCAACTCAGTTACATGATCAGTGCTGGTGAGTGTGAGGTTTACTCCCTATTTATATACCCTAGACTGCCCCGCCGGTGTTGGTGGGGATGTGGTTTTCTCCTCAGTACTTCCTTGATTAGGTATTGTTTTCTGCTAGATTGTTTGTCTGGGATTAATCCTTGCTTATAAAAGTGTTGGCTGCTAGAGAAGACATGTTCTAGTCTTTTGGTTTCCTTTCCTTCTTAGCTTTTCAAAATGGTCTTTTGAATGGCGGGTAAATGGTGTTTATCTCTGTGTTCGTTGATGGCTGATTTGTCTGAATGCCAAACTCCCAGGAATCCCCTACAATTTTTTGGTTTCACTTGGTCTCGGATGCTCAGCTTCCCAGTTGAAGCTATGTTTGAGCACTAGCACTGATGATGTTACCTACTTGGATAATGAAACGTCTGCAAGCTAAGAACCAAACTCAGAAGGCAGAATTCAGTTTTGGAGCTATATTATTTTCTATTGGATCTTACATTCTATAGGCTTAGTTGCTGCTCCAAAGGCTGACTCTGAGCATATTATAGTCCCACTATGGGTAAACAGGATTAAAAGAATTAAAAAAAAACAGAAACCAGTTAATAGCAAGCATTAACCTCCACAAATTGTGACTGGTAATGGGTTTGTGGGTCTTTACCCAAAGAAAAGCCACTTTTATCCAATTTTGAGCAATTTAACCTGGCTTGGGAAGCACTGCTCTAGAAGAATGTAGTCTGTGCAGGGTTATTAATTTGGAACTGTGACTGCTTGTTGTCCGCTATGTTCTGTAAAGTAGCACTAATAACCTTTATTAATGAAAATATCTAAGGCAAACAGGTTGCCATTGGCCTTGGATTTATGTCAGAGCTGTAGAAATTGCTGAAAAGCAGGGGGGGGAAACCCCCCAAACCTCTTTTGTACGCCGAGCAAAGCAAACTAGAAGTGTTCATTGTGCAACGGCTTTTATTTAAAAACCAAACCAAACCAGTTCTTCTCAAAATGCTGGTAGAACTGCACTTAAAGCAAGCGTGGGAGTTTGAGGGCCTACTCTGTTTAATTACACTCATTTAAAGAACAGCCGTTCTGGATTCCTGAAGGACTCCTTGGAGATCAAAATTTAAAAGCCATTGTTTCACGGAGATCCGTGGTTCATGGCAACTGAATGTTGAATACATTCTCCTCTCCTTTTCCAAGCACACACAACCAAAATAAAACCTCCTGGGTTGCAGGCTTCAGTTTAGTTCAGCTTTGGATACCACACCTGACCCTCATTATTCCCAGTTTCTGTACAACAGACCTGGTTACAATCACAACACATAATAAAGATCCAAAAAAAAAAAAAAAGGAGAAAGCAAGCAGAGAGCCGTGGGTTTGCAAAATATAATCGTAGGCCACCTGATCAAAGGCAAGCTTGGTGTCAGCAGAAGAATATATATATTTAGAGAACATCACTCAACAGTATTTTTAGATTAGGCTTATTTAACTCCTCTCTGCATACGTCTCTTTCTTTTTTCTGTTTCTTTTCAGCTTTCCATTTTGCATGGACATGCTACAGACACTCAGATGTGGCTGAGTAACCTAAAATGAAGTGTGGAGCCTTGACTTTTTCATATTCCTGGTTTGCAACCAACGACTTTGGCTTGTCTCCAGAAGCAGTGGGTGCTCCATCACTGGAGGTTTTAAAGAAGAAATTGGACGGTCATTTGTTCAAAATGGTATAGGGCAGTGTTTCTCAACCTTGACAATTTTAAGGCATGTGGACTTCAACTCCCAGAATTCCACAGCCAGCAAAGCTGGCTGTGGAATTCTGGGAGTTGAAGTCCACATGCCTTAAAATTGTCAAGGTTGAGAAACACTGGTATAGGGTCTCCTGCTTGAGCAGGGAGTTGCACTAGAAGACCTCCAGGGACTTTCCCAATTCTGTTATTCTGTAATTCTATAATTCTCGCTGGTCATTTCTTTATTATAGGCACTGACCAACATTCCATTTAGATGGTCTTCTCCTATCTTCTCTAAAGGCTCCAGATCCTTTTGTCCCTCAGCTTTCTATGCGGGTTTCTCAAGATGCCAATCGTTTCTTCAATTATTCCAGATGTGAGGCTTCAATTCTGTCCTTTCTATTTCCCATCAATTATCTTCACTGTCTTGCCCAACAACTTCGTAGCTTGCTTTCACAGCTCCTGTATAAAATGCTTAATTACCTCTGAGTGATTCCCCTATTTGTGCTAGCAACTTTTTTTCCCTGAGCAATTCATAGCTGGATTAGTTCACACACCACCACTCTTCCTCAGTGTTTCTCAACTTTGGCAACTCTAAGATGGAGTGAACTTCAACTCCCAGAATTCCCCAGCCAGCTTTGGTGGGAGCTGAAGTCCACACATCTTAGAGTTGCTAAGATCTAAGAAACACGGATCTATGCCATTGTACTGGTTTGCATGTTTTTAGTTTTCCACGAGTGCAAACTCAACTATTTGTGAGCTGCCTAAAACATCATGTTAAACCATGACACAGCAAGACATGTGTGAAACAAGGGAGCCACTCATAGGGTGTGTGGGTTTTCTTTTCTTTCTTTTTTTAACATCCAAGAATGCCTACCCTGGGGTCAATCACCAAATAACTCTTGATGTTCATGGTTTCAAGATAGGGATCCCGGAGGTGCCCGTTTCCTTCTTCTACCTCATAAGCTTTGCCGAGATGATTGAGGGTTGCTTCCGTGATGTGCACGCGGCTGCAAAGAGAACGGAGAGAGACAAGTGTACAAAAGGCTGAAATGTTTGCAGAAACGCCATTCCCAGGAATTGATTACCATTATAATGGCTGCTGCCGATAACTCTCTGCTGCCACACATTTGGCAGCCAAAATCAAGATTCCTGCCAGGATTGCTCTTGAACAGCTCAGCTGGATAGCATGATAGAGCATCCAGTCATGCCAATTCACATAACTTTGTGCAGTGTTTGCTACTGTTTTTAGAGAGGGGGGAGAGGGAGGGGGAGAGGGAGGGAAGGAGAACAAGAGAGAGGGAGAGAGCAAAAGCGAGAAAGCGAGGGAGGGAGGGAGAATGAGACTGACGGAGAGAGGAGAGGGAGGGAGAGAGGGAGAGGGAGAGGGAGGGAGACAGAGAAAGGGAGAGAGCAAAAGCGAGAAAAGGGAGGGAGGGAGGGAGGGAGAGAGAGAGGGAGGGAGGGAGAGGGAGGAGAGGGAGGGAGAGAGAGGGAGGGAGGGAGGGAGAATGAGAGTGAGGGAGAGAGGAGAGGGAGGGAGAGAGGGAGAGGGAGAGGGAGAGAGGGACAGAGAGAAGGAGGGAGGGGGAGAGAGAGGGAGGGAGAGGGAGGGAGAGGGAGAGAGAGAGGGAGAGAGGGAGGGAGAGTGAGAGGAAGGGAGGGAGAGCAAAAGTGAGAAAGCGAGGGAGGGAGGGAGAGCAAAAGCGAGAAAGCGAGGGAGGGAGGGAGAGAGAGGGAGGGAGGGAGAATGAAACTGAGGGAGAGAGGAGAGGGAGGGAGGGAGGGAGAGGGAGAGGGAGAGGGAGGGACAGAGAAAGGGAGAGAGCAAAAGCGAGAAAGCGAGGGAGGGAGGGAGGGAGAGAGAGAGGGAGGGAGGGAGAGGGAGAAGGAGAGGTAGGGAGAGAGAGGGGGGAGGGAGGGAGAATGAGAGTGAGGGAAAGAGGAGAGAGAGGGAGAGAGGGAGAGGGAGAGGGGGACAGAGAGAGGGAGGGAGGGGAGAGAGAGGGAGGGAGGGAGAGAGAGGGAGGGAGAGAGGGAGGGAGAGTGAGAGGGAGGGAGGGAGATTGTTTTCTTGCAGACATTTCATTACCCAAACTACGTAACATCATCAGTCCTCTAAATACCTTATTTCAACCCTGAGCTGCAAATATTCTCCTTTATTGGGTGTTTGGCTCACACATCACACATCACAAACCACAATATGCTTTATTCATTTGGATCCCCTTTGTTCTCTGACCCATGTATAATTCTGGTTTATTTAACAAGCTATACTTCAGCATCTCATGCAAACCCAAGAGGAGAGGAGAGGCGGGGGGGGGGGAATCTAGCTCATCCTCGTGACAGTCCCTCTTTCTTCGTGTAATCTTGTTGGGAAAGTGCAATTAGAAACAGGGAAGAAAAGACTACATAAATGTCATGAGTTCCTTCAAGGGAGAAGAGAATACACATAAAGGAAGCCACAGTTACCAGCACAAAAGATTGGATAAAATATAATACAGTAGTTAGAAAATAGTAGACTTCCTTGTCACACAAGTCTTTGATCTGAATAATAGACCAGGCCAGTTTGGAAGAAGATTTCATTTCTGGGAAGGTCCTTCAGCATGTTCAGTGACCAAACAATTAAACTAAATAAAATAGCAGTCCCCATGTATGGTCGACGGAGATAAGGTCTTCTTAAATATCTGGGGCTAGGAGGGCCTACAGGTGGACCCACACATCCAACATCCTCCAGCATCTCACCATTGTTCCTTGCCACCCTCAGCATCTACTACCAAAAGCAACCGTTTCACATGGCCTCTATGCAGGATCAGTGTCAGGTGCAAATAACCAGGAGTATTCATTGGAGACAAAGTAGAGAAGAGTGTATTGTTGCTTACCTAAACCCAAGAATCTAGTCAACTAACAGTGGATACTAAATTGGTGCTAGATAAAAGTCAACGGAATTCATGGGTGGGCTGGATTTGAGTCTCTTGTGGCAACACAATGACTCCAAACTAATGACATGCTTAACTCCGCCTTCTAACTCTGCCTGCTCTTCTACAGTCAGCCTTGTTTATTTTCTCGGTTTTCTCTGCTTTTCTTCCTCCTTCCCTCAATTCCTCAATACAGTAGGGGTTTCAGACCTGTTAAAAGCACCCTTCTTGCTTTCCCCCCACTATGTTTGTCTACAAAGCACTTGGCAATATTGCTCTGATGAGTAGCATCCCTTTCAACGAAGGAGATGAACGTAGTGCCCATCAAAGTGATTACTATGTGCTTAGCATAGAGACACTCTCAAGACAGGATGGCAAATGGCCTATTGTGTTTTCAACTGGAAGAAGACTTCATTCAATTTTAATTCGATTTTAGACTGAAAGCACTTTTCTTTCATCTCCTACCTTGCTTAAATAACTTCTGGGTGCCTCACACTCTACGCCCTTCTCCAAGAGTTTACTCAGCTGGCTTGCATTGAGGGTTTTTAGGAAGCTTCACAACATGTGCTGAGCAGTACCGCTTACTTAGTAATACACGCACACACCCCAAAGCACTTTCCAATGTTACGGAAAGAAAATAGCAAATGCCATTGTGGGATTATTTGTACTTTTCTACAAAACAAGAACTGTTGACCTGAGAGGAACTAATGAAGACTAACAATAGATCTCAGCCTCAGTTGAGATAATGGAGGAAGCAGAATGCCAATATTGTTTGATTTTGCCCCAGCACCCAACAATGTGTCATGCTATCATTTATTTGAGATTTTATCAGCTAGCTGGTGAATCAATTGGACCTTTGGTCTTCAAAAGCTTCAGTCTAGAAGACTCCAAGTTCCCTTCCTACTCCGTGATTTTGTTATTCTGTTATTCAGCCAAGTTTACTCATTCATTCATTCATTCATTCCTGGGAATAAAACACAGAGCAGCAGGGAAAACTATTTAGGGCTCCCTCATTCCTAAGACCAACCCTCAGATCTAAAAATGGATGAAGGATGATACAAAGAGTTTTGAATTATCCCTCCGGTTAGGATACTGTATATAAAATCTTAGCAGTGGAATTTAGTTCTTTTTTCTCTTTTGTCGGCAAACATTTGTGTTTTCAAAATATTCTCTGCCTCTCATAAGTAAGGAAGTGTTTTTAAAGATAAGAGTTTTTTTCAAATAAATGGCCATGTTCTGGCTTTGCAGTTCTCTGGTTTCATCCTGAACAAGCAAGACATTGGCAGATATGCAATCATAACTCCAGGGAAAGACTCAGAGTGAAATAATTTATTCTGCAATTATGTCCTGAAACTAAAGTGTATTTCCTTCTGAAAAGCCACACACTGAGCTATGGCAACTACGGTATAAAGCAGGTGTCCAGGTACACAAAGAAGGTGATGTTGCACTTCCAGAAATATCCAGCAAACAGGTAAGCTCATGTACCAGAAAGAATCAATAATCAATCCATCTGGTGCCATAAAAGTGACTAAAAATAAACTCCCTTGTTGCCTCTTTCAGAGGCTAAAATACTGTTAACAAGGATGGAAATGATTCTGCAGACCCAGGAAAATATTTACAAAGCAGTTCCATCAGTTACAAGATATTCTGAGGTCTCTTTTGCAGTTTTCCATGCCCTCCATAGTAAAGACACACATCTTACTAGAATCTTACTAGAATCCAGGTTAGCAACTCTGAATATTTTTGGGAGACAATTGTGATTTTTATCAAGTGGTGAACGGCAACCAAAGCTGAGAATTCACTAAACAGAAGAGGGAGAGAAGGAAGGAAGGAAGGAAGGAAGGAAAGAAGGAAAGAAGGAAAGAAGGAAAGAAGGAAAGAAGGAAAGAAGGAAAGAAGGAAAGAAGGAAAGAAGGAAAGAAGGAAAGAAGGAAAGAAGGAAAGAAGGAAGGAAGTTGAATTTAGCTCTTTATAAATTGCTTACCAAGTTGTGCATCCCCCAACATACACTCATACATTAAAACCTGGTTTAGAAATCACATCAAACAATTGGGATTCACCCAACAGACTCAGCAGGGTAGAGAATCTACAGTGATGGCAAATGTTGGGCTATGTTTGCACTAGAGCAGTGGTGGCGAACCTATGGCACACATGCCAGAGGGGGCATTCAGAGCCCTCTCTATGGGCATGTGCGCTATGCCCTGGAGATGGCAACTGCCTTTCTTCAACCAGCTGCCCGCTAACTCGCCGAGGTCCCACGTGGCTGGATGCATCCCAGCATGACTGGTTTCCCTCCCCCCGTCCCATCCCTCCTGGCCTCGCGTGCTCTCTTTTTCAAGGGCACGACCCACTGCATCGCCTCCTCAGCTGTCGGCTGGCTGTCCAGCTCAGACGCGGCTTCTCTAAATTGCTGGTGGTGGGCTGCGGAGCCCCAGAGTGCACCAGTCAAGGGGCCAGCAGGCTGTGGCTGCTGACGGACACCGTTGGCCCCCATGCGCCCGCTGGCCTCTGTGTGTGGGGGCCGATGGTGTCAGGCAGCAGCTGCCACAGCCCCTGCCTCACCTTGCCTTGCGACAATGGCACCCCCGCCCTGCCTCGCCTCACCCCGCAGGATGAGCCTCCTGCCCACTGCCCCACCTGCCAGAGACCCCCTGGATCTCCCTCAACCCTGCCCAGCCCCCACAGGCCTCCCTCCCTATGAGCAACATCGAGGTGACCACGCTCACCTTGGCCACACCCACCCAGTCTGCCATGACCACCACAGCCACGCCCACGCAATGGGCCACGCCCACCTGGCACCCAGTGATAAACAAGTGGGTTTTGGGTTGCAGTTTGGGCACTTGGTCTCTAAAAGGTTCGCCATCACTACACTAGAGGAAAGAATTAAGGGCGCTTTGCTTCCCAATCATGACAAAGAACCCAAAATATCTCCTCCTGATTCTTGCTCTAATGCTATTGCAGAAACTTGCGGCCAGCAGCAAAATCAGATTATCCCCCTAAAAATTCTGCATCCTTGGACTAAACCCAACTTAATAAAACCTCAGCTAGGAAACTACTCTACATTTCAATTATCTGCCATCACGAGGACCCTCACTGGAAGGATTTCACCTGCTTACCCAGGGATGCCTGCCGATTCCATGCGGTTGGCCAAGGAGACATCGTGGGACCAAACATCGTACTGCCATTTCCGAAGTCCGATCACCCCACAAAGAACATTTCCGGAATGAATGCCAACTCTCATGTTGATGTCCACCCCTGTGGCTTCCCTAACTTGCCTGCAAAAATAAAAATGATAAGGACTCCAGGGTGGAAGACAAGATGGAAAGCCATTTGATTTTCCCATCTCTAGACTTAAGAATCACACTGATTTTGGAATATGTTCTCATTGCTCAAGTCTTAAAGTTGCTAAGGTTGAACAGCTGTGCTCTAATCCATGGAAGTTTAAATCAGTGTAAACTAACTGCACAGACACCTTGTTTTTTCTATGTGAATATTTAACGAGCAAAAAGTATTTTAAAAAAAACTACACTAGTACGATCAGAGGAGGAAGAAATGTTTCAGAAGATTAGGAGGGTCTATTATTATCTATCGTAATGCTACCTTATCTACTCCTGCATCACCACTCCTAACCTTTTAACTAGCTTTTTAAAAGTACATACTTTATCGCTTCGCACATGTCAAGGCCCATTTTCACACAATTTTTGGCATGTACCGGCAAGGACACAGGTAAGCCCGAGACACAGTAATAACAGTCTCCCAAAATTTTTATCCTCATACATTCATTTTCCTGCAAAACAAAAAAGCAAAAAAAAAAAAATAGCCCATGAATCATCAAGCATTGCAAATATGAATTAACCGGCGTTTGTCTTAAGCAGTGCAATTATAGGCTTTTCTGCAGGGAGAAAACAGATCTGGTGTCATCTCTTCATCTGAAGCTGTACTTTTCTCTATTCCAAAAAAAAAAGAAAAGAAAAGAAAAGAAAGAAAAATGGAGGAGGGGGGGAAAGGATAGTTCATTTGCAATTTATCTGGGGTTCAACCATGGAGAATATACAAGACAGTCCTCAATTTAAACCTGTTGGTTTAGGAGTTACAGCAGGAGTGAAGAAATCTTGCTTCGTGCAAATTTGAAATTATCCATGTGCAGCCAATGACTGTTATATAGGGAGTCCTCAACTTACAGCAGTTCTTTTCGTGACTGTTCAAAGTTACCTGAAAAAAAGTCACCTATGACCGTTTTTCACATTTACGACCGTCAGAGCATCCCTGTGGTCACACAATCAAAATTTGGACACTTGGTAACTGGTTTATATTTACGACTGTCACCATGTCCTGGGGTCACACGATCCCCTTTTGCGAACTTCTGATGAGCAAAGTCAATGAGGAAGCCAGATTCACTTCACAACCGTGTTGCTAATTTAACAACCACAGCGATTCACTTAACAAATGGGGCAAGAAAGGCTGTAAAATGGAGCAAAACTCACTTAACAAATAGCCTAGACTTATATACCGCTTTATATAGTGCTTTACATCCCCTCTCTAAGCAGTTTACAGAGTCAGAATATTGAGGACCCCAACCTTCTGAGTCCTCATTTTACCGACCTCGGAAGGATGGAAGGCTGAGCATCCTTAAGCCAGTCAGGATTGAACTCCTGGCAGTGGGCAGGGTTAGCTTGCAATACTGCATTCTAACCACTGGGAAGGAAGAAAGGAAGGGTGGGGGAGGAAGGAAGGAAGGAAGGGAAGAAGGAAAGAAGGAAGGAAGGGGAAGGAAGGAAGGAAGGAAGGAAGGAAGGAAGGAAGGAAGGAAGGAAGGAAGGAAGGAAGTGCAATAGCACTTAGTCTTATATACCGCTTTATAGTGCTTTACAATTCTCCCTACATGGTTTACAGACTCAGCCTATTGCCCCAACCAACTGAGTCCTCATTTTACCAATCTCGGAAGGATGGAAGGCTGAGTCAACCTTGAGCCGGTCAGGATCGAACCACTGGCAGCAGACAGTCAGCAGAATTAGCCTGCATTCCTGCATTCTAAACACTGTGCCACCATGTCTCGTTTAGCACGTCTCACTTAGGAACATAAATATTGAGTTCCATTCTGATCGTAAGTGAGGACTGCCTGTATGGCCAAACTATGCGACACCATGATTTTTATAAGGCTAGTTTATTACTACACAATACACAATCTTGTTGTGAGACTGCACAATTAAAAAAATAATACTGGCAGTTCCTAGTTTACCAACCAGAATGGCTACATTCACACAATAGGCCGGTTGTTTTCTCGACAACTTGAAGATATGGGGATTTCCGTTCCCAGAATTTACTGACCTTTGCAATTTGGTCAAATTTTCCAAATAGTTCATTCAGCATCACCACCAGCTCCTTCGGAGAACAATCACTTGCCAGGCGAGTGAACCCTACAATGTCTGCATACAGGATGCTAGAGAAAGGACAAATATGTATATATATTTATGGCAATGGGCCAGGATACTTGCGGGACCATCTTCTGCCTCATGAATCCCAGCGACCGGTTAGGGCACATAGGGTTGGCCTCCTACGGGTCCTGTCTGTTCATCTGGCGGGGCCTAGGGCCAGGGCCTTCTCTGTTGCTGCCCCAGCCCTCTGGAACCAGCTTCCCTCAGAGGTTCGTACTGCTTCCTCCCTCCTAGCTTTCCGGAAAGTGCTGAAGACACATTTACGCAGACAGGTTTGGGGCGTGTGAGCTGCACTCTGCCCCTGGGCCTTTGACTGTGACTGTGTGTGGTATGAGTGTGATAAATTACCTAGTTTTTATACTGTAAATTAGTAATTTTAATTGATTTTTTGTTATGTTTTTATACTTGTATTCTTGTTGTGAGCCGCCTTGAGTCTTGGGAGAAGGGCGGCATATAAGTTTAATAAATAATAAAATAATAATAATAATATATATGTATGTATATTGGTCTGGGATTGTTCTAAGCCGAGTCCAACTTGAAGAAGCTGTGATTCCCTCAAGAGAAGTCTCAAGAACCTGATGGCCTCTTCCAGATCCTGACCCCATAGAGAAAGTGGGTCTCGGAAGCTCAAAGGTTTACCTGACATTCTGGTGCCGTTTCACATAGAGGCTGTGGAAGTTATTATCGTGCTTTTTCATGTCGCTGGTTTCTTTCAGGCGCTCAATGATGGCTAGTTTCATTTCCATGGATATATGAGCTGGCAGGATAGACAGGAGCAAGCTTTCCTGGGAGAAAAGAAGAAGATTTGAATTGCTGAAAGCAAGAGTAAGATTTCAAAGGAGGAAGAAGGAGCAACCTAATTAAGACCAATAACCTAACCTAACTAATAAGAGCATAGCCCCCTCCCTCATTAAGCTCATTAGGCCACTCAATGTTCATTCATTCCTTTAGGGCTTCCATCCCAACTCCAACGCTTGTACATCTGCGCAAAAACGCTCTGCTTATATTCACGTTGTCCAGAGAGGTTCCTGGACTATTCAGGAATTATTCTAGAAAAACATTCACGAATATTTCTGAGTTTTCACTTTAATGGCTACCAAGCAGGCAGCGATGTGGCTTACTGAACCTGGAACGAAGGAGAATATTGGTAGCTCAGGGTTGAATTGTGGGGTCGTTGGTGCTCTCTGAGCTTGTTTATTTTCTTGGGGATGTAGGGAGCATAATCAGTGCTAGAAGGGAATTCGGGTTGGTGGAGAGGAGGAGGAGGAGGAGGAGGAGGAGGAGGAGGAGGAGGAGGAGGAGGAGAAGGAGAAGGAGAAGGAGAAGGAGAAGGAGAAGGAGAAGGAGAAGGAGAAGGAGAAGGAGAAGGAGAAGGAGAAGGAGAAGGAGAAGGAGAAGGAGAAGGAGAAGGAGAAGGAGAAGGAGAAGGAGAAGGAGAAGGAGAAGGAGAAGGAGAAGGAGAAGGAGAAGGAAGAGGAGGAGAAGGAGAAGGAGAATGGGAGGAGGAGGAGGAGGAAGAAGAAGGAGGAAGAGGAGGAGGAGGGGAGGAAGAGGAGGAGGAGAAGTAGGAGACAGAGAAGGAGGAGAAGGAGAAGGAGGAGGAGGAGGAGGAGGAGGAGGAGGAGGAGGAGGAGAATGACTTTGGGGTTCTCTGAGCTTTGTTGTTTTCTTGCAGACATTCTATTACCCAACTAGGTAACATCATCAGTACTAGAGGGGAGTGGCACTGGCTACTGACGATGTTACCAAGTTTGGGTAATGAAATACCTGCAAGAAAAAAACCAAACTCAGAGGGCATCAAGAGAAACTGGAATGAGTTATGTACTGCACTATATAATTATTTGCAGGTTAATAATTGCATTCTTAATAAGCCATGTAGGAAAGCATGTTTTCTTTTACAGTTGGATATTCCCCTTACCTGCTGCCTTTTTTCAATTTTTAATTTCATTTGGACTTGGATGCATTTTAAGGTATAGCGATACAGGTCCCACGAGGCGTCTTGCATCTGATGCTTGTGATAGGCCCCCAGCAAATTGCCACAAAGGAAAATGAAAGCATTTGCAACAAGCTGGAGAAATGAAAGAAAACCATGCAGTTACCATCTTCTAGTTTTTGCAGCCGGTGACGCTCACAAGATTCTTCCTTACCACATCTGACTGGACAAGCCGTAATAGCCCAATCTGCACAGAAGGCTAGGCTAAAAGCAAACTTTGCCGTAAATAATAATTGAGCACAGCAAAACAAAGAATCCTGTCTTGTTCCAATTTTGCAACAGGACAGCTTTGTCTTATCTGTCTTTCCCCATCAATTCCCCAAGGCTTTTTCCAAAGAAAGCTTCCTACCAACTCTTGTTCAATGGCTTTTTAAAACCAACTTTCCAGAAATGCTTCATTCATTTATTCAACTCATCCCACCTAACTGTCAGTACTCTACAGTTAAAAAAAAAAATTCAAATGAAAGTGATGCCTTGAAATACTATAGATAACTAAGATGAATAAATAAAAGCTCATTTTAAAAAGAGGGTGGTGAAATCCTTGAAAAAGCAGAGAGAGAGAGAGAGAGAGAGAGAGAGAGAGAGAGAGAGAGAGAGAGAGAGAGAGAGAGAGAGAGAGAGAGAGAGAGAGAGAGAGAGAGAGAGAGAGAGAGAGAGAGAGAGAGAGAGAGAGAGAGAGAGAGAGAGAGAGAGAGAGGAGACCAGGGGTAGGCAACCTTGGCTCTTTTATGACTCGTGGACTTCAACTCCCAAAATTCTGGGAGTTGAACTCCACGAGTCATAAAAGAGCCAAGGTTGCCTACCCTTGGTGTAGACCCTTCAACACAACCATGTGAAGACTTGGGTTGTTTCACTATCATTGATGAAATAAAATAAATACAGCCAACATCCACAGGAAAGCAACTACGCAGAGGAATAATAGTTACACAAGGATTAGCAGTTAGCTCATGTTAAGAAGGACACTCTTGTTTTGAATGAAATGACCTCCAAATAATCTTAGGATAGTGTGGGAAAGGATCACAGCTCAGTTGCAGAGGATCTACTTTGCAGACAAATGGTCCAAATTTCAATAGCAATAGCACCAAGGCTTATATACCACTTCACAGTACTTTTACAGCCCTCTCTAAACAGTTTACAGAGTCAGCCTGTTGCCCCCAACAATCTGGGTCCTCATGTTACCGACCTCAGAAGAATGGAAGGCTGAATCAACCTTGAGTCGGTCAGGATCAAACTCCTGGCAGTGGGCAAAGTTTGTCTGCAATACTGGATTCTAACCAGGGTGCAGTTCAGGCTGTTTCACTGCCTGTCAGAATTGGCCATACTTGAGTAGATTGACCATGTGCTGATTTGGAAGACCCTACCAGTCAATGGAGTTGACAAAAACCCTTCCAACTTAATTTTGCCAGCACTTAACTAACCTATTATAAGTCTGGGAATTCATTTTTCCCCAGATTCTCTTGCAATTCCAGATTTTGTGCCCTTTCTCTTTGACCTATGGGTTGATTCATCTTGAAATCACCTTCAAAAATTGGAAGCTCTCTGCTTTGAACCTGCCCTGCCAGATGATCTAGATTTTATAGGAAGATTGGAAGAAGCACTAAATTAAATCCCCTGCTTTCATTTTATTTGATCTCAACTTTTTTCCTAAATCCCTGATTGACTGTACAATAGAACTGGAGGGGGCGGAGTACAATTTTTTTACAAATACTTACATGAAACTGTATTTTGTTTTAGGAGAAAAAAGAAGCACATTTTCAAACTCTGAAACCTGTCCAAAACTAGAAGATTAACTTCAAGAGGGTGTTTATTGCCAAAGCCATGACTGATACATTGGCTCATGTTTGTTAATCCAGGTGATTTCACACAGTGATTAAGTTCACACGTTGTGCTACAACTACTATGATTTTAGTAAGTCAGAAATTGTTGGTTTCTAACAACAGGCTACATCATAAATCATAGTCAACGAACTTCTCTGTCTAAGGCAATTAAATTTTGGGTTGGTTTCCTACACATAATTTTCCGTGCAATGGAATACATATGGTACAAATTAAGCATATATCCTTCCTGCCACCTCTAAAAAAGCCAGGCATTCATTAGAGCTGAAAAAAATATAGCAGATTTCAAAGTCATACCTCAGCTTCACCCACTGATATAAGAATTAGCCTTTTCACCCTTGCATACAAGCTAATAAGGCTAGTCTTTAAAAAAAAGAAGGACCAGGGGTGACATGATAGCAGTGTTTCAATATTTGAGGGGCTGCCCCAAAGAAGAGGGAGTCAAGCTATTCTCCAAAGCCTCTGAAGGCAGGGCAAGAAGCAACGGATGGAAACTAATCAAAGAGAGAAGCAACCTAGAACCAAGGAGAAACTTCCTGACAGTGAGAACAATTAATCAGTGGAAGGACTTGCCTTCAGAAGTTGTGAATGCTCCAACACTGGAAGTTTTAAGAAGAGATTGGACAACCATTTGTCTGAAATGGTCTAGACTCTAGGTTTCCTGCCTGAGCAGGGGGTTGGACTAGAAGATCTGCAAGGTCCCTTCCAACTGTTATTCTATTCTATTCTATTTTATTCTATTCTATTTCTACTCTAGACTACTCTACTCTACTCTACTCTACTCTACTCGACTCGACTCGACTCGACTCGACTCTACTCTATAGTCTAGTCTAGTCTAAATTTCTCCACTTTTTGCTTCTAGCATATATACATGTCACTAAGTCATTGTATCTCCTTCTTTTCCCAGACAAGGAAACCATAGTTATCACATTCAGAATAAGCCATGATCTTAAACTCTCATTTTATCTACCTGCTCAGTTTGATTGAGGAACCATAGCAAACATACCTAGTTACCACATTTAATTTAAAAAAAAGTTTCAGGAGAGACAATCTAACGTTGCCTGTTAGATCTGCTTTTCAGCAGTCCAAATATTCTCTTCATTTCATTTTATGACTTTTACCATGCTGGAATTCCACACTGCCTGCTCTCTAAATATCTTCATTCATACTGAAATTATTGTTTGATTGATACAGGAAAGGAAATCGGCCTGAGATTTTGTTTTGCTTTGCTTTCTGGCTAGGAATTAAACCAAGCCCATTTTTTGACCAAAAGTAAGCGAGTCCTTCAGAAATGAGACGATGGCATGAAAATTCATCCCTCCTCAAAATTCAGCAGATTTGCCAAGAAAGAAGCAACATATTAACAAAAGAGTTGCTTCAATCATGTCCAAAGCATTTATCTGGGCGTAGGAAGTGCATTACCTCACCTTCCAAAACATGACACATACCTCAGTGGTGTGTGTGGATCTTAAATGGTTTTGCTGACTTGTTTATCAGATTCTTAAAAACGAATTGTCTAGACAAGCAGGGATTGCCAAACAACTACAGAAATACTTCGGTGGGTCATAGTTTCCACATTTACAAAACTAGAGTATTTCCCTTTATCTGTCTTCAAGTGCTCACTCCTGGCATTAAAAAAAAATAATCAAAATATTCCTTCTGAAATTTAGCACTGCCTTGTGAAAAAGATCTGGGAAGAACTGTGTGGTTCACTCAACAGCTGTTATACTGTTTTGATGTGAATCAAAGCTCCAGCTGAATTTAAGATCCTTGTCATCTCAGGATCTTTCCTCTTAAATTTTAAGATGAGGGCTATCGTAGAGAGGAAGGGGTCAGCCTATTCCCCAAAGCATTTGACGGCAGGACAAGAAGTGACATGTGGAAGATAATTAAAGAGAAATCTAACCTAACACTAAGGAGAAATTTCCTGATAGGACGAACAATTCTCCAGTGGAACAGAAGTTGCCTCCAGAAGTTGTGGGTGCTTCATCACTGGAGGTTTTTAAGAAGAGACTGGACAGCCACTTGTCTGAGATGGTATAGTGTCTCCTGCTAGAGCAGGGGGTTGGACTAGATGAGCTCCAAGGTCCCTTCCAAGCTTGTTCTAAATTAAATAGTCATTCCAACTCAACAAGCAAATGCTCAAACTTTCTACAGGCTGTGCTGAAACGCTAAAACTATGCCTCCAATCCAATGGGAACTAACTTTTTGTGGCCTAACTTGGGCCGTGGTGGTTTTGTTACTTCAGAACCTCTTCTAAGATGCTTGTGGAAAAAAAGGAAGAAAGAAACAGTACCAGGTGAACATCCAATGCCCAATTTGGAATACAACAAGAACATAAAATGTATATTGTATTTACATGCATATATAGATTGATATCGTGCATGCCCAAAGTTAAAACTTTATGTAAAGGATTGTCTGAAATTTGAACGAGCAGTCATTAGAATGCACAAGCTAGCCAATTTTAAAGAGGAAAGCATTTCTAATATCAACACTTATTCAATTCATAATACCTTTTTAATAGAAGAATTGTTCCATTTCCTTTCCTCCCCCCCCTCAAGAAAGGAACATTGCTTGAAAAATGATGCTTACCAGGGGTGGGGGGAGCATCAACCATAACACACGTTGAGGAGATCAATTCTTTCTAAATTTGCTTTTAAATCTTTCTGAAACCTCTTGAAGATTTACATGTTTGCTTTCTTTGTGGCCTCCAACAGGCAGGAAATCATGACTGGTTTTTGGTGATTGTGATCAGAGGATCCTCCCACAAATGTTCCAGGAGACACTGGTGGTCCTGAGCCTCAGTTTCCCCAAAGTGCCTTACCTGAAGGAGCAAGGTGTGTTGATTCTGTGGGTGTTTGGCTGCTGCAACGCTGAGGACGATAATATGTGAGAGGGCAGAAAGGGAGTTGACTATGACAGCATCTCTCATAGCCAAGGGCAACATGGTGTATGTTGTGAAGATGATGAACAGAAAAAATGGTACCTGGAAGAAAAATAAGGAGAAGGTTAATAGAGAAGAGTCTTCACTGGCAGGAATTAGGAGAAATTGATCAGTGTATTGCCTGCAACAATTTATTCCCCCCCACACAGACTCTTGAGTAATGTAATGTAATCTCTTTCACGAACAAAAAGATTGCTTGGAGGGGGAAGATACTTCTAATGTAATTTCCTGGATCCCCTATATGGGTTGCCCTTGTTGTAGGACAGATGGGGAGGAAGCTAACCGCCAGACTGCAAGAACACAAGCAAGCAGTCAGACGGGGAGACCTGAACTCATTGGTAGCCTCTCATTGCAATGAACAAGGATGTAAATTCAATTTCTCGGCTACTAAAATTGTTGGCCGAGCAGGTACAAAAATAGCCAGGGAAATGATTGAAATCTGGGAAATGGGCCCCTTGTCAGTCAACAGGAATGCTGATTTATCACCAGCTTATCAGGTACTTAGGAGCCGAAGACTTGGACGCATAAGGAAACAACATCCAATGACTTTATAACTGGCCATCAACACCCCAATCAACAACTAAAAAGCCACACACAATCAGGCACTACATAAGTACTATACATAGAACAGCCCAAAGCACACATTCTGGTGAGAGAGAAGTTCCACGAGAATGGGGTCCAGCACAAATCCGAAAGCTCGGAAGACTAAACCTCTGGTCTTGGTGACTGATCCAGTTTGGATCCTGTAACCTCTTTCTTTTCCTTCAAGAATAATATTTGAGGACATTCAGAGAGGACAACAACTAAGTTAAGTCAATGCAACTAGGATCAGCAGAGCAAAAGGTTTTGGGCAAGGGAATTAAGAGGCACAATGCCTCATTACCCTCCAATTTTAAAATTCTACCATTTTACATGGTAAAAGAGGAGGAGGAGGAGGAGGAGGAGGAGGAGGAGGAGGAGGAGGAGGAAAAATGACATCATCAAAAATGGGCATTTTTTTAAGAAGCCATGGTAAATGTTCTATGAGTTGATTACAATAAATTTCTTCTTCTTCTTCTTCTTCTTCTTCTTCTTCTTCTTCTTCTTCTTCTTCTTCTTCTTCTTCTTCTTCTTCTTCTTCTTCTTCTTCTTCTTCTTCTTCTTCTTCTTCTTCTTCTCCTTCTCCTTCTCCTTCTCCTTCTTCTTCTTCCTCTTGCTCTCCTTCTCCTTCTCCTCCTCCTCCTCCTCCTCCTCTTTCTCCTTCTTCTCTATTTTGTTAACAATTTGTAAATAGATTTAGTAGTTTAGTAATTTAAAATTCTTTGGGCCTGTTTTGCAAGGGGTGGGACTCTATTATTGTAATATATTAATCAGCATTCAGCTAAGGAGGGTAACATGTACTTAGTCCTTTTTTAATGCACCTTTTTCTTTTTAATGTCTTGTTTGTTCTTTTTTATTTTGTGTGTTTTTTTTAAAAAAATATTTTGGTGTTTGGTCTTTTAACTTTTTTTCCGAACAAAATAAAAAGTGGTTTCCAAAAAAACTGGGTCTTTTTCCTGCCCTATTTTGGCAATGCTATCTGGATGGACTAAATGAGGGTCAGGAAAGGGATGCTTGGGGAGGCTGTGTGTGTGCAAGTAGTCTCTTTCTGGCGCAAGGATGATATCATAATTAGGTGACAGAAATACCTGTTCCCAGGCAGCTGGTTTAGGGTTTTCCTTGTCGAAAATGGACACGTATCCGATGGCCAGCAAGCTGATCCAGATCACGACCGCAAAGAGCTTTAGCTGGCACCAAAAGTAATATTCGACGTAAACTAAAACATACATGATGATGAAGATGATGAGAGCAATGCTCACTGTGATAACAAAGGCCAGGTGTTGACCGGCATGTTCCTGAAAGTAAAAACAAAGTTAATTTTGATTTAAGTTAGGTTTTGTGTTAAGTTGGCGGTGTATTCCTCGCGTTACGATTTTAATTTCATGATATGATTTTGCTGCGGTCTGTACGTTTCAATAATTTCAATAATCACCAGTTCAGAAGCTAGTTCTTAATGGCAGATAAGAAACTTAGCTTAGTCCAATCAGATCTATAGGACTATTCAGACAATCAACTGCTCTCTAAATCTCTTAGGAAGGTCTTTCCCATCACCTGCTATTAGATCCTTTCAATTGGAGATATAGAAAAGATCAGAAAATTTTTGTTTTTCTTCTGGAATAGCAATGCTCCGGGGGATCTGGTGAATGTCTAGAAAAAATATTCTGGAAAAGGAAATGGTTTTTGGTCTCTCATCTCCAGAATTGTAAATCTGGCACATTCCTTATCTATGATCCTCAAAATTTAGAGACAGAGTAGAGAAATGCAACTAACCAGAATAATTGAATTGGAAGGAATTTTGGAAGTCTTCTGATCGATTTACCTCTTGCTCAAGCAGGAAACTCTATACCATTTCAGACAAATAGTTGTTATCACAGAAAGAGTTCACCAGAAAGTATTATCACATTTAGTTCCTCCTTCTGATATCTGGCTGGGCTAGAAACTTTTAGGAGTTTGTTTTTATAAGTCTAGAACTTTATGCATTAAAAAAAACCTGCATTCAACCTCAATAACAATGTCAACATAACAGTGGAATTTCAGAAATGATTACGTTAGAGCTACAGTCTTGCTGCAAGCAATCATAATCAGAGATTCCTATTACATTTAGGATTTAAGTTCTAGGATTCCTCTAAATTACTGAGCGCCCGGAGAAGCATTTAACAGATTCCAGATTCAGTTCAATTTCTCAAGAAATATAAGCTGCTGTGAATAGGTACAGGTAGGAATTGCAGGAGAACGCTTCCAAAATTTTCTTTGAGCTTAAGAGGGGTTCTTTGAAGTTCATGCTAAAATGTGCTTACCTTTCTCTAAACGTAAGATTCTTATTTGCAGTTTTGCCTACAGTTCCCCATAATATTATGCATTTCCTCAAACTAGCTGCACCCGCTTTGGTATCCTTTTAAATCAACTTTTCCATAACTTGCTGGGGATGACCTGTTTGAAGAACTGCAAGGCACTATGCATTTAAAAATGATGGCCAAGGTTGCATTAATATACGTGGGTTCATGCATCTAAAATTAGAGCGTCCGGGTCTTAGTCAGAATCGAAAAACTAAGAAGAGCAGCACATACTCACGTCGTAAGAGAGGAGCACTACGATAAGTGTCGAGCAATAGGCAACCACAATGAAGAGCAGGAAGAAGAGCAGTGGGTGTTGTTGACTTGCGTAGAGATACTTCTCATACAAGGGATCTGTCAGCTTGCAACCATCGCTTTCGTTTAAAAAGTATTTGCCTTTCGCTGGCATTTTAATTCCAGGCAGTCTGTACGTCTCTCCCTTCGCACAAAAAGCAAAAGACTGGAAGGGTGTTTTTCCAAGGAGCAAAGGCTGGGACTTCTCCCCTTCAAGCCGTGGTCAGATCACCCTGAATTCGCCACATCAAGGGGGGGTGGAGAACTGAGTTCTGAATTAGCAACTCTTCTTATAAGGAGGAAGCCTTTCAAAGTGCAGCATCAGTCGGAAAAGAGGGTCCCTCCTCCTCCTTCGCCTTTGCTGCTCGCTCCACAGCCATGTGCTGCCCACCAAGAAGTCTCTGCATGGCTTTTTTTTAGACACGGCTCTCATTTGCGCCAGTGAAAAGCAGGCTCTGGCGATGTTGCCATGTTCATTTAAGCCTCTATTCACAAGCAGTCGGCAATTTGAGTCTGGGATGAGTCTGGGATGCGAGCTGCAAGGAAAAAAAAGAGACAGAGAGAGCTTTATCTATATCTATATCTATCTATCTATCTATCTATCTATGTCTATCTATATATCTATCTATATATCTATCTATATCTATCTATATATCTATATCTATATCTATCTATATATCTATATCTATATATCTATATCTATATGTCTATCTATCTATCTATATCTATCTATATGTCTATATATCTATATCTATCTATCTATCTATATCTATATATATATATGTCTATCTATATATCTATATCTATCTATATATATCTATATGTCTATATATCTATATCTATCTATATATCTATATATCTATATCTATCTATATCTATGTGTCTATCTATATATCTATATCTATATTATATCTATATCTATATCTATGTCTATCTATATATCTATATCTATCTATCTATCTATCTATCTATCTATCTATCTATATCTATATCTATATCTATGTCTATTTATATATCTCTATCTATATATCTCTATCTCTATCTATCTATCTATCTATCTATCTATCTATCTATCTATCTATCTATCTATCTATATCTTATCTGTTGGGTGAGGAACCCAGTCCAGCAAATATAAATCAGTCTGTTCTGCGTTTCACTCCAATCTAGGAGCATGTTTTGCAGGCAGACCTCACATACTGTGAACACTATCTATTCTTTCCACATGAAGAGATCTTTTTAAAAAACAAACACACACACACACACACACACACATCCTACAATTGCCACTCAGTACTTAAAAGGACTGTAAAAATCTTATAACCTTGCATTTATCAACCCACAATAAATACTTCTCCAATTGACTTTGCTTGTCACAAGCTGGCTGGGAAGGTCATATATGACAATTACATGATCATCTGGACATTGCAACGGTCATAAATACATGCCAGTTGCCAAGCGCTTGAATTCTGGTCATGTGACCATGGGGATGCCGGAACTGTTGTGAGTCCAAGGATTGGTTGTAACTCACTTTTTTCATTACTTTTATAACTTTGAACAGCTGCTAAATTGAGGATTACCTGAATAGGAAATTGAGGATTACCTGAATAGGAATGAGTTACTTCATTGAGGATTGTAAATTGAGGATTACCTGAATAGGAATGAGTTACTTCATTTTAGTTACAACCAATTTACAGAAGTGATAAATATATCACGTACGTTGGCAGGAGAGGTTTTTTTTATGGAAATCAATGAAGCATGCAAAAAAGTGACTAAACTATGGGTAGGCTGAAGGCAACATCTGAGCACTAGGAGTAAGTATCTATCCCCTGAAAACTCTTAAACTCAAATCTCAATGAAAGCAGAACACCATCAGAACAACTGACAAGGAAAGCCATTAGTTGAACAGTTACTTAAACTATAATCAACCCCATTACTACTCAAGGCTGACCCTGAATATTTAAGGTTTAAAATTAAACCAGTAATGCAAAGGTCTGCAAAGATCCAGAAATCTATTTTGCATCCAACAAGATTTGAGGAAATGCTAAACAAAATTTGTAACTCTTGTACAATAAATTGCTTTTGGATGTCAAATTTCCACGCTCACTGAAGTCATAAGGTTGCTTCTTTGAGCTTCTGTTGGATAAAGGAATCCCTGCGGATTTTACTCCACTAGTTGTTCGCCAACTGTAGGAGGCAATGCTCATCACCATTTCAAGGCTATTGAGCCAGGATGGTTTGAAGACATTTCCACTGTTTTACCTTCCCACCAAACTGGTACCTATTTATCTACTTACATTTGCATGCTTTCAACTGCTAGCTTAGCAGGAGCTGGAGCAAGTAACGGGAGCTCACCCCATTGCATGGCGCCCAGGTCCAAACCAGTTTTCCAGCCAACAAACCCAGTGTCTTAACCACTGAGCCAGCGTGCCGCCCCTTCTGTTGGATTAACCCTACTAGTTATGGTTGATTCAATACACCTTGGTTAAAGGAACTACAGTTTGGCACAGGGGCCTCCAAACTTGGCGACTTTAAGACTTGTGGACTTCAACTCCAGAATTTCCCAGCCAGCCATAAAGTTGAATTGAAATCCACAAATCTTAAAGTTGCCAAATTGGGAGCTCCCTGGTTTAGCACATGGTGCAAACTCATCGCAAGACATTTTGCTGATCTTATTGTTTGATTAAAGACGCCAGATCTTCTCCCATATAGATAAATGTGCATGAATACTCAAAATACCCTAGGGGGTCCTTGGCATGAAACAAATGAAGAAGTTATTTGGCACATAAATGTTCTAGCTAAAAATAGCTTTTTGACCTCCCTGTCTAACTACAGAAGCCCACACAGCTATTTATAGCTAAATAAAACTACAGGGAGTAGCCTAAGTTAGTGAAACTTCTGACATTTGATTAAAAGCAAAACCTTTCCAACCTTCAGCATTAAAAGCCTTGATCGTCTTACATTATCTCAATGTAGTTATGAACAGCTCAGTGTCAGCAACAAATTGAGGAGACGAAAGGCAAAAGACTTCTTGGCTTTCTCCCTGGGGGCTCCAGCATATTAGCATAGGCATAAAGAATCCACAGATGGGTCTTAGACATCATATAAATTGCATTAAATTATAGGGTTGGATGGACCTTGGAGATTTTCTAGTCCAATCCCCTCCCCAAGGCAGGAGACCTTATACCATCCCGGAGAAATGGTTGTCCAATCGTTTCTTGAAAACCTCTAATGATGGAGTACCCACAACTCTGGACCTAAGCTGTTTCACTGATTAATCACTGTCACTGTCAGGAAATTTCTCCTTTGCTCCAGGTTGAATGTCTCCTTAATGAGCTTCCACCCATTGCTTCTTGTCCAACTTTCTCTTCTCTGTGAGAGCCCTCAAGTACTGGAGATGTAGGAGATGATCAGGCTGAGCCCGAGGGAGGGATCAAATGTGTTATCAGTCACGAGTCCCTGTGTGCCATCTAAGTCCAACCCACCTTGAATTACTTCCTATCCTTAACTCCCGCAAATTTTCCTTGACTGTTAGTAGTTTAGATTCTTGCAGCAAGCTTAAGCTTACAATAAATCTTTATACCCATTTGAAGCATGTCTGGATCGCCTGATTTTCCTGGTACTTGGCAGGAAGAATGCTATCACATCACCCCTAATCCTCCTCTTTGTTAGGCTAGACATATCTAGTTCCCTTAACGATTCATGATTCATTGCACTGTCTGGAAGGGAGCTGAAGGTCACATATGGCTTTTAAAAGAGGCACAGGACAGGCAAGGGGAAAAAAAGTAAATTTTGAGTTATCTTAATTATAGTTAGATTAAGGTGGCAATATCTACCTCTTTTGGGCTGATCTTCAAAAGTTAAGCAGAGTCAGGACTGGTTAGTAGTTGGATAGGAGGCTATTTTTTAAAAAAATCCCATGCTATAGAGCAAACTGGGAAGTCAAAATAATATCCTGGAAGGAGATAAATGCAAATTATTTCTGTACTGTTGCCAAAAGAACATCTCAATATATGAATCCAGTCATCAGAAGTTGAGCTTAGTTGAACGGAAATTCTACCTCATCTTCAAAATAGTATCTCCCTATATTTTCATTATTTGGTGTTGGAGCCTCTGGTCCATGGTTTTAAGCATTATCTGTAGAACAGTCCATAAGAGGTGGGTTCACATGTTGTATTAAACTAACTCTGGCTTCCCAACCAACCTGGGTGAGTTACACATACTAAGCCAAAATCAAACAAACCGCAGTGCACAAATTCCGCCTTGCTATCCAATCCAATATTTATGCAGACAGATTTTTCAGCCCTCTTTTATAAATGTACTTCTCACTTTCATAATTTACATGGAAGTGTTTTCAAAAGTATTTTTAACCAAGGCAAGCTCTGTTGTATTTTAAATGCAAAAAAAAAAAATGCTGCCTGTTTTTCACTCCCAAACAGTGGAGAAATATGTGGAAAGTTTATTTACAATTATTTTTAACTTTTCTAAAACAGAAAGCAATTACAGCTCTTTATACTGACTGTTCTAACCTCTACAACTGAGTTACACTTGTATGAGGACTTAACACAAAAATAATATACTTTTCTTTCCTTGTAATAACTCAATACTAGTTCACACAATGTAGAAGCCTCAATCTTGGTTTAACAGGACGTGATTATAATGTTCACATAACAGGGTATGTTATAACAAGTACATAATACGGAGGCTTCAAACTGTGTCTTAGCATATTTGGGCAATGATTGAACACATTGAATCAACACCTACCCAACTCCAATTTATCAGATGGTGTGAACTAGCCAATAACTGTGTTCTATAATTTTCTTGGAATTAATTGTTCAAAAATCATGAAGTCATAGGAAATAATCACCTTTCTCTCCTCTTCTGCTAAGACTGGGGATATAAACACAGAGTTCTCTTGCCTCACAACACATATCCAGCTTTGTAGATATCAAATTTCTTGACAAGCGTTGAGTCTCATCTCCACATATCACTCTATTTTTCACACCAAATATTTCCTTTCTCCCAGTAGTTTTGCTATGATTAATGCTGACTTTGACCCACCATGATCTCTTTACGTAAGTTTCCCAATCTGGCCTCTTCATTGATCCCTAACATCAATCAATTCAGATAGGGTTGAAGCTAAAAACGTGTGAAGAATGGTTGCAGGAATTGGATATGTCTAGTTTAATGAAAAGAAGGACTAGGGGAGACATGATAGCAATGTTCCAATATTTGAGGGGCTGCCACAAAGAAGAGGGGGGTCAACCTATTCTCCAAAGCATCTGAGTGCAGGACAATGGATGGAAACTAATCAAAGAGAGAAGCAACCTAGAACTAAAGAGAAATTTCCTGACAGTGAGAACAATCAACCAGTGGAACGAATTGCCTTCAGAAGTTGTGGGTGCTCCATCACTAGAGGCGTTTAAGCTATGTTCTAGGATGATTGTTTAGCAATAGGATCTTTGGTTTAATGTTGATCACATTAATATGGAACCAGATAAGAGAAACACCAATCAAACAAAGTGTAACAGGAGTATAGTTGAGTCTAGACGCGAGGAGTGGAAAAAGGCTTACTAACTCAGACGTTTTCAATGACTAATACTTAGTATTGTATATCAGGTGCCATGATGATTGCTGCATAATATGTTTTTATGTTCAATGTTGATTGTTTTAATAAAAGAATTTTATATATATATATATATAAAAAAAGAATGGTTACACAGCCATTTGTCTAACATAATATAGAATCTCCCCCTTGAGCATGAGCTTGGACTAGATGATCTCCAAGATCCCTTCAAACTCTGCTATTCTGTTATTTATCACTCAAAGAACCAACCTCTTGAAGATCAGGAGTGAATTTAACAAGGGATCAAATGCAGAAACATCTACCAGGACTTCGGACAGGTGTATTGGGTCCCTGGAAATGCCAAATATTTGCTTTAACACCTCTTTACACCTCCCACAAGGAAGGACAAGTAAATCCAAATGTTCTTAAGAAAGTTCTAGATGCAACATCAAAATTTCACAGTCAGAATGTTTGAAACAGGAAAGTGTGCAAAAGTGATGATGGGCTAGCGCCTAAAGATGAAAATGAGATTACTAAAACGTAAATGATGAATAAGGACGATACAAAACTAAGTAAACAAAAAATAGGCAAGTTTGCAGAGGAGACTAAAGCAAACCACCAACAATTCATATAATTATGGCTCTATTTGAAGTGCAATTCTAGAAGAGAATTGATACCTTGCATTTTTTTGGCCTGGCGAAAGCCACAGTTAGCAAGCAACAGGACTGAATATACAGAAATTCAAAATAACTTCAGGAAAACTTATAGAGCTGGACTGAGCCTTAAGATTGTCCAAGGGACACTTCCTGCAAAGTATAGAATGTATGCCACTTCTTAAATCTAAATATTTTTGGGCAAAGCCCCTTTCCAAGTTTTTCCTTTGGGAAATTTAGAAGGTAACTTAAATTTAAACCTGAGAGTGTTTAAACCACACATTCCGCCAGATCAGAGAAAAATATTAGCAGTCACTGTCCTTAGTGAATTTTAGTATTGTTTTTTTTTAATAGGCTGGTAATGCTGTGCTAACCAAACCAGTTTGATTAGTGCATGATTTGTAGGTGTTGTGGATATACAAAAAAATGGCTTCATTTAATAACCATTGTGTTGTGAACACAGTCAGGAGGTTTCGTGTTTTCCAGTCACCACTCAAGATATGAGAGAGAGAGAGAGAGAGAGAGAGAGAGAGAGAGAGAGAGAGAGAGAGAGAGAGAGAGAGAGAGAGAGAGAGAGAGAGAGAGAGAGAGAGAGAGAGAGAGAGAGAGAGAGAGAGAGAGAGAATATTCCATGTAGGGCAGTAAAAGGCAAAAGAGGAGTTAGGAGAAAGCAAAGAGAATTAGGAAGCTCAACTAGAATGCTCAGGAACCATCTCGAATGGCCTGGAAAGTTCTCCCTCAAAGCCCAGCCCTTAAGATGGCAACCTTCGCTGAGACATTTTCACACTTCAAAGGCCAAGGTGTTCAGCCTGTTAACTTCACAATTTGTTCCAGACAAGAACAAATTTCATAACACTGATTTTCATAAGAAGGTAGCTCCAGGGTGCGAAGGTGGCTCTCACCACCGTGTGGCTGGTGGCTGGGATTGTGCACAAAGGGTACGATTAGTTCACAATAACCAGGCTCATTATGGATCATGGACAGATTTTTTTTTCTTCCTTCCAAGCCACAGCTATCTTTCACCGTACAAATCAATATCCCAATTATTTTTTTTAAAGTTCCCAGTGACCTTTAAAAATAGTCCCTCCTTCCAGTGTCCTTAATGCTAAGGTAGCTTTTCATTGCAGCTATGATCTGCCAACCCCATGATGGTGCCCTGTTGAAGTATGGGACTACATTTCCCATCAATGCCAGGTAGATAGTCATGCTGGCTGGGGAATACTAGCGTCTAGAAGACTATACATTAAGAAGAGTTTGTCCATGCTATCAGATCTTCCCAATCTGGGTCCTTCAGATGAGGAATGACCATGCTGGTCATCTTACTACATTTTGAAGAAATGAGATGAATCCAGTGCCCTTGATTTGCCATGGGTGGGAGTTGTAGTCCATCCACTAAAGCTGGATAACTCTGGGCTAAAAAAAACAGAATTACAGTTACAGTTCCCCCTCTCTCCAGAGCAGTGGTTCTCAACCTTGGGGTCGCGACCCCATTTGGGGTCGCGAGACCATTTCGCGGGGGTCGCCGGGCACTGCCGGCCGCCATTTTGTTTTTTTTATTTTTATTTTTTTAATTTTTTAAAAAAAAAATTTTATTTTTTTAAATGTTTTTATTTTTTGGCGCGCGCACGCCGCGCACGCTCAGATCCGCCCATTGCGCCGGAAATTTTTTTAAAAAAAAATTTAAAAAAATTAAAAAAAATTAAAAAAAATAAAATAAAATAAAAACAAAATGGCAGCCCGCGATGGGCGGATGTGCGCATGCGTGGCGCGTGCGATGGGCCAATCCGCGCATGCACAGATCCACCCGTCGCGGCCACCATTTTGTTTTTTGTTTTAAAAAAAACAAAAAAAAACAAAATGGTGGCCCGCGACGGGCAGATGCGCGCATGCGTGGCGCGTGCGACGGGCTGATCCACGCATGTGCAGATCCGCCCGTCCCGGCCGCCATTTTTTTTTTAAATTTTTAAAAAAAAATTTGCGCGCGCACACGCACACACACCCGGGTCGGGGTCACGGCGCGCATGGGCTGGGCAAGTGGGGTCTCAACCTCAGAAAGGTTGAGAACCACTGCTCCAGAGGCTTCCTGAAATAATAGGGTGCCTGACATACTTCAGATGTTCTTCTATTGCTATTCTACATTCAAGTCAGCAACCCACAGCCTGCACACACACACACACACACACACACAAGAGAGAGAGAGAGAGAGAGAGAGAGAGAGAGAGAGAGAGAGAGAGAGAGAGAGAGAGAGAGAGAGAGAGAGAGAGAGAGAGAGAACACCCCAAGATCAGCCTCAAAGTAAATTTTTCAGTAGCACAATGTTTATTATTAGTTTTCTGAGATAAGGTTTGAAATGGAAGCTGCCTCTTCCCCCAGAATTCACCCAAATTTGGCAGTCTGCTGAAGCTCAGAGATTTGGAAAAGGAATAGACTTGGGAAAAGACCTCCAGCTTGCAATTCTGTCCTTGCTCCATCACAAAACCCTAAAAAGCAGACCTAACGGCCAACTCCATCCTTAATATGACATCAATTAACAGTCTTCCAGCAGGCCAAGTCCCTGGGAAAATGACCATCCTTGTTCTACACCAGTGTTTATCAATAGCAGCATGTGAGGACTTCAACTCCCAGAATCCCCCAGTCGCTGGTATAGGTAAGTCTTTGACTTGCAACCTTTGAGCTGCCGAAGCTCACATTGCCTAGGACCCCATCCACTTCCTCAAGAGCTACAGGGTGAAACCACCTACTATTCTACCCATTGTTCGATTTCTTATACTGATCTAAGGGAGGCTTCCCAGTCATTCATCATTTTATTCCTCTGTTTTTAAAAGGAGGAAACCATGATCTACTTTACCAAAATGTCCCACATGCTGCACACAGCAAAATGGAATTGGGCTATATAAAAATGGCCCAAATTTGTGTTTTTACTTGGAAACCACTTCTGGACTTTGTGCTCGAGGTGGGGAAAAAAATGAAACTTTGAATTTGGGTTTTACTGATTAGATAGGTTTGTTGTTATAGAAATGGGTAGCTTATACTATTACATAAAAGTAAAAAAGTTGAAGTCTGATGCTGTTATCTTATTCTACTGCACCAAAGGGAATCGGAAATCAATGCCTTTTCTCTCCCCCCCTTTTCCTATACTTTTCCCTTCCCCTTCCCCTCCCCTATCTTTCCTACTATTTTCTTTTGCATTTTTGTATCTTACATAATTAAAATGAAAAATGGTCCAAAGTAGCTGCTACTAACAACTGCAGAACACCTATAAAAGTAGAAAGCTACAACCCGAGACCTTTTTTTTTTTTTTTTTTTTTTGCAAATAACTAATTTGTCACTGGTCTTGTGTGGAAAAGAGTCTAAGAAAAAAAAATAACAATAAAGCCCACAACAGCCCCAGTATTTAAGCAGCTTTCCAGCTTGCAAAGCACACAGACTCTTCCCTCGCACAGTGATAACCGCAGGCACCAGTTCCGTAGCAACAGTTTGTAGAACCAATTTCATTCTGCTTCAAGTACATTTAATGGTTACCTAACAAAGACTCAACTGTAACTGGAGAGGCTTTTCATGTGCACCGCAGTCGTTTAGACAGAGCTGGCAAGGGGGGGGGGACATGCTTCTGAGCTCAATAATGGCAACAACAGGATGTATGTATATATTACCAGCCCCGGTGCACCGTGTACCTTCTTGATTGTCAGTGCAGAAATCCTGCCTAGGTTTGCTGAAGAATAAATGCTGCTAATCCTAAAGGACATGACTGGGACATGACGGTTGAAGTAAAGACTAGGATAGAGAAAGCTGGAACAGCATTCTTCAAAATGAAACAGGTCTTCTGCAGTCACGACATAAGCCTAGGACTGAAAATCAGGCTTGTCAGATGCTGTATTTTTCCTATCCTGCTCTATGGAGTAGAGAGCTGGTCTCTGACAGAAGGCCACCTGAAGAGACTGGAAGCATCTGAAATGTGGATTTACAGGCGGCTGTTACGTAGAAGTTGGGTTGACAAGATCAGAAATGAGGAGGAGATAAGCCGCCTGGGAAAGCCTAGGGAAATCATCAAAACAATTAAAAAATGAAAATTAGAATATTTCGGACATGTGATGCAACACCCAGAAAAATACGGCTACTCCATTTAATCCTCCAGGGAAAGATCGAAGGCAAACGAGGTCTGGGCAGAAGAAGAACATTGTGGCTTCAAAATCTAAGGGACTGGTTTGGACAAAACTCAGCAGCACTTTTTCGTGCGGCTGCTGATAAAAACAGGATCGCCAACATGATCGCCAACGTCCGATAACAGATATGGCACAAGAAGAAGAAGAATCCTAAAGGAACTTACCTTAAGCCAAACACACAAGACATGAATTTGCACCCTTATGTCTGTTCTTCTAAATGGGGTGGATATATTCATGCAGCTCTCTTAAGGAGGGTTTGTTGTTAAGCTGATGGATGTAGTTAGTGTTCGCTCAGAACTGGTCACTGAGTTACAACAGACTTCCCCAGAACTACAGGTAGGCTTACAGCCACAACTGAGCTCAGAATTTTATGTGGCTAAGTGAGAAATTTAAGCATTCTTTTGTCCCATTTGGTGACTTTTCTTGCCACATTTGTTAAGAGCGCCACAGTTGCAGTTGTTAAATTAATAACCTGGTTGGCAAGTGGCTTTCCCCTTGATTCTGCTTGTCAGAAGGTCACAAAAGGAGATCCCATCACCCTAGGACAGCGGTTCTCAACCTGTGGGTCACGACCTCATTTGGGGTCAAAACACCATTTCACGGGGGTCGCCAAACACCGCAGTCCACCATTTTTTCCCCTTTTCCCCTCAGCTGGCGCAGGGGGTACCACTGCGCATGCGCGGGGTACCGCCGCGCATGCGTGATGTGGGCCGTCACGTGCGCGCTGCGTATGCGCGATGCGGGCCGTCGCACCGTGCATGCACGATGTGGGCCATCGTACGCGCGCCGCGCATGCGCGATGCGGATTGTCACGCCACGCATGCACGATGCGGGCTGTCGTGTGTGTGCCGCGCATGCACGATGCGGCCCGTTGCACCACGCATGCGTGATGCGGGCCATCACGCGCACGCTGCGCATGCGCAATGCAGGCTGCCGCACTGCGGATGCGCGGCACAGGTCGGGGTCACGGCCTGAAAAAGGTTGAGAACCGCTGCCCTAGGACATGGCAACCGTCATAAATATGAGTCAGTTGCCAAGTGTCCGAATTTTGATCACGTGACCATGGGGATGCTGCCAATGGTCATAAGTGTGGATAACGGTCGTCACTTTTTTCAATGCCATTGTAACTTTGAACGGTCACTAAACGAACGGTGGTAAATCAAGGACTACCTGTACTTACGATCCGTTTTTGAAGGGTGAAGCCACACCCACCCACCACAGGATCATGCGATTGTCTTTTTGCGTGCTTGACAACCAGCCAACGTTTGCGGTTGTTTGCAGTGTAATTTTCAACGTTTGTTGGTTTTGGTGTCTCTGATTGATGATCCGTACTCGGATGTAAAGCCACCCCACCATCCCTGCAGTCACGTGACCACGGTCAGGGTGCTTCTCCACTGGCTCACATTTACGACCGGTTGCAACGTTCTGTGGTCATGTGGTTGTCCCTTGCAACCTTTTCTTGATGACTTCTAGCAAAAATTGCCCGTCAGGAATCGGAACTCAGTCAAAAACCGGGTAATTCTTTTAACAATCAAATCTGTAAATCAGATCCACCTGGACTTATAACCATAATGACTTACAATGAAATTCCGGTCCTGATTGTGGTTGTTAAGTCAAGGATTACCTGTAGTGCAACACAATGAGTTACAGAACAGCCTGAGGACAAGATTAAATAGCGCCTGTGTGGCCTTGAACAGATGCCAACAGCTCCTATGTACAGTTTGCCCTTGAAAAGCAACATTTAACAATAATTTGAACACACAGAACTGAGCTCGTGAGAAAGGTCAAACCTTGGCAGATGCAGCCCCATTATTTGAACAGCATCTCAACGTGCTTAGTAACTTATTTTCCTTGGATTGCCTTTGGCAAATTATGCCAATTAATTCACAAAGAACAAAAATTATCCTAAAGAGAACTTAACTGGGAGGAAAAGAAAAAATTCTGAACGGAGATAACTTTAGAATAAAGATTGGCTGGAATGCTGTTTTAAATCATCTATATTTTTTAAAAGGGCACAAAATTAAATCTATCCTATCCTATCCTTCACTTTGCCTATTCTATTCTATTCTATTCTATTCTATTCTATTCTATTCTATTCTATTCTATTCTATTCTATTCTATTCTATTCTATTCTATTCTATTCTAGAATAGAGGGCGGTGTCCCTCTGGTGGAAATTCTATTCTATTCTATTCTAGAATAGAATAGAGGGCGGTGTCCCTCTGGTGGAAATGTGCCCACCGGGTTTCCTTGCATTCCACCAGCCGAGAGCTCAAGGCAGGGGTGGGGGAGTGGCGGTCGTGATCAGGGAAAGTTTCAGGCCGAGGGAGGTCACTGTTCCTCAGACGGCAGGCTGTGAATCCCTTCTGGTGAAGTGGGACCTAGGGGGTCCGAGGGCGGTGTTGATTACGTACCTGGCGCCCTGCCACGTATCAACCTCCCTGCCCGAGCTCCTGAGCGTTGTCGCCGCGGTGGTGGTTGAAGTCCCCAGGCTAATAGTCATGGGTGACTTCAACCTGCCGTCCGGGGGCGGGGCGTCCGGGGAGGCTCGGGAGTTCATGGCTTCCATGACAGCCATGGACCTGACCCAGGTAATTCAAGGCCCCACACACACAGGGGGGAACACGCTTGACCTGGTTTTTGTCTCTGGACAGTGGCTGAGTGGTCAGAGTGTAGGGGATATAGTCATTGAACCCCTGTCATGGTCTGATCACTCTCTCCTATGCTTGGACTTTCGGACCGTTGCACCCCACCGCAGGGTGGCGGAACCGGTGAGATGGTACCGCCCCAGGCGGCTGATGGAACCCGAGCGGTTCCAGGCAGAGCTTGGGCCAATTCCTGAGGTTCTGACACACGACTCGGTTGGAGAGGTGGTGGCGGCCTGGGACAGGGCGGCTGCCGGTGCCCTGGATCGAGTTGTGCCTTTGCGGCCTCTGATTCGGCGTGGGTCTCGACCGGCCCCGTGGTATAACGAGGGGTTGAGAGAGATGAAACGCCGGAAAAGACGCCTAGAGAGCAGTTGGAGATCGAGCCGTGCCGAATCTGACCGAACATTGGTAAGAGACCATATTAGGTCCTACCTAATGGCGATAAGAGCAGAGAAGTGTTCCTACCTCACTGCTCTTATTGCGTCATCAGATAACCGCCCAGCCTCCTTGTTTAGGGTGACCCGCTCCCTCCTTCATCAGGAGGTGAGGGGAGACCCCTTAGAGGGTAGAGCTGAGGATTTCGGAAAATATCTGTATGATAAAATCGCTCAGATACGGGAAGGCTTCGACTTCAACTGGGTATGTCCAATGGGAGAGGCGGAGGCTGGTCTTGAGACTGTTACCTGGGTTGAGTTTGACCCCGTGACCCCCGAGGACGTGGACAGGTTGCTGGGGGGACTTAGGGCGACCACATGTTTACTGGACCCGTGCCCCTCCTGGTTGGTGCTGGCCTCCCGGGAGGTGGTACGAGGCTGGTTCCGAGCAATTATCAACGCTTCCTTGAGTGAGGGTGTCTTTCCCGCTGCCTTGAAAGAGGCAGTGGTGAGACCCCTCCTCAAGAAGCCTGCCCTGGATCCAGCTGTTTTATCAAACTACCGTCCCGTCTCCAACCTTCGCTTTCTTGCGAAGGTTGTTGAGAGTGTGGTTGCCCGACAGTTCCCGCAGCACCTGGAGGAATCGTCATATCTCGATCCGTTCCAGTCGGGCTTCAGGCCTGGCTACAGCACGGAAACAGCATTGGTCGCGTTGGTGGATGATCTCTGGCGGGCCCAAGACAGGGGTTGCTCCTCTGTTCTGGTGCTATTGGACCTCTCGGCGGCTTTTGATACCATCGATCATGGTATCATGCTGCAACGGTTGGAGGGGTTAGGTATGGGGGGCACTGTTTTGCAGTGGTTCTCCTCCTTCCTCTCCGGCCGGATGCAGTCTGTGTTGACAGGGGGCCAGAGGTCGACCCCGAGACCCCTCGTATGTGGGGTACCTCAGGGGTCGGTCCTCTCGCCTCTACTGTTCAACATTTATGTAAAGCCGCTGGGTGAGATCATCCGTGGTTTTGGCGTGGAGTACCACCAGTACGCTGATGATACCCAGCTGTACATTTCCACGCCAAACCACCCCAACGATGCCCTTGCCGTGCTGACCCAGTGCCTGGAGGCCGTGCGGGTATGGATGGGGAGAAACGGACTCAAGCTCAACCCCTCCAAGACCGAGTGGCTGTGGTTACCGTCGTCCCGGTACAGCCAGCTGATTCCATCGCTGTGTATTGGGGGCGAAACAGTGGCTCCCACAGGAAGGGTTCGCAACTTGGGAATCCTCCTGGACTCACGGCTGTCCTTAGAGGACCATCTGACGGCCGTGGCCGGGAGGATGTTCCACCAGGTTCGCCTGGTGCGCCAGTTGCGTCCCTTCCTAGACCGGGACTCGCTACGCACAGTCACTCATGCCCTCGTGACCTCCAGGCTGGACTACTGTAATGCTCTCTACATGGGGCTCCCCTTGAGGTGCATCCGGAAGCTCCAACTTGCCCAGAATGCGGCCGCGCGGGTAGTGATGGGAGCGTCGTGGCGCTCCCACGTAACACCGCTCCTGCGTGAGTTGCACTGGTTGCCGGTGGTCTTTCGGGTGCGGTTCAAGGTGTTAGTGACCACTTTTAAAGCGCTCCATGGCATCGGACCCGGATACTTACAGGACCGTCTACTGCCAGCAAATACCTCCCGCCGTCCGGTACGCTCCCACAGAGAGGGCCTCCTCAGGGAGCCGTCGGCCAGACAGTGCCGGCTGGCGACCCCCAGGGGGAGAGCCTTCTCTGTGGGAGCTCCCACGTTATGGAACGAGCTCCCCCCCGAACTCCGTATAATAACAGATTTACGCACCTTCCGTCGGGAACTAAAAACATTCCTTTTCCGACAGGCCAGCCTGGCATAGAAGCTTCGGTTCCAATAGGGTCAAAATGTTTTAGGGGGACTGAGTATTTTTTAAGATTTTAAATTTTGTATGTTTTGGGTTTTAGGATTTTGGCCAAATGATTTAATTTATTTTTAATTATTTTAAATTTTGTATATTTATATGTTTTTTAAATTTTAGGCTGTACACCGCCCCGAGTCCTTCGGGAGAGGGGCGGTATAGAAATTTAATAAAATAAAATAAAAAATATTCTATTCTATTCTATTCTCTATTCTATTTTCTATTCTCTATTCTCTAATCTATGTTCCATATTCTATATTCTATATTCTACTCTACTCTACTCTATTCTATTCTCTATTATTTTTCCTCTATTCCTTCCCATCCTCTGTCTTCTATCTATCCTCTATCCTCTATCCTATCCTACTTCACTTTCCCTATTCTATTCTATTCTATTCTATTCTATTCTATTCTATTCTATTCTATTCTATTCTATTCTATTCTATTCTATATTCTGTTCTATTCTATTCTATTCTATTTTGTATTCTATTCTCTATTCTCTAATCTATGTTCCATATTCTATATTCTATATTCTATATTCTACTCTACTATACTCTACTCTACTCTATTCTATTCTATTCTCTATTATTTTTCCTCTATTCCTTCCCATCCTCTGTCTTCTATCTATCCTCTATCTTCTATCCTATCCTACTTCACTTTCCCTATTCTACTCCACTCCACTCCACTCCACTCCATTCTATTCTCTAATATCCATCCTCTACCCCTCTACCTCTATCATATCCTATTTTATTCCTCAGAAAGTTCTTGTATTGTCACCTCTGTGATAACTCAGAAAAGTAGATTTAAATGAAGGAGATGTAAAGTCACCCAGAAAACCTGCATGGCTGATGGTGGACTTGAACCTGTCCAGCAGCCTAACCATTATATTGCTCTGGCTCAGGATCCAAATTTACCTAAGCTGGTATTCTCCAGGTGTGCAGGACCTTAAGTCCCGGAATTCTTAACCAGCATATCTGTTGCCTGTCAGCTAGGATTCTTGAAACAGTAGTCCAAATACATCAAGAAAGCATCAGACTGGCATCTGACATGGCAAGCTTACTGCTTACTGCCCCAAATCCTCCCAACTCCTACTATGGAGATTAATACATCAATAAATCAACAAGGTTAGCCAAAAAAAAGAGAAGCAAAGAAAGACCCTAAATAAAATAAATAAAAAATAGGGTTTTCGTATAAATCCAGCTCATATCACCATCTTCTCCTATCTCTCTGTAAATGAGCTCTTTTGAACTGAACTCTCTTCTTGGTGACTTGGGCCTAAAATTTTGTGGGGAACACTTAAGACTTCGTTCCTTCACTTCCTTCTTTGAGGCACTCTTGGCAATTTCTAAGTCTAAACTAGTTTGGGGATTTTTTGAGTCTTTGCTTCGCTTCCTAGATCAGTTAAGGTGTCTTAGGTACCACAATTAAAACTAGTCATACTGTTGAAATGTTTTGAAAAGACGGAAGAATTCACCTGTTGTACTTCCTGTATTTCACGAAGATCTTTTGCAAAATGGAAGCACGGTGGATCCGTAGATTATAAAGTTGTGAAGGAACAGGTGGAGGAAGAAAAAAATATGTATCAGGTATAGTTTAGCCTCTGCTAATCAAATGAAGCATCAAATAAACAATTAGGAGCCACCTGTATTCTCTCAAAGCTTTGGGGGGGATAGCAGAAAAACATGTTTTTCAACATAAAGTTTCGGTCCTGCTATCTTGGCTTCCACCCAAGGGTCTGCGGCTCTGAAGAACAATTCTGTTCCAGAATTAGGCTCTCACTCACTCTGTTCATAATGCCAGAGTCCACAATAGCCATGCCAGATACTGAAAAATGGATGTTGATTCTGTGATAAGGTAGGAAATTAAGAATCAGCTTTCCATTGAAAAGCCACACCAAGCAAGGGAACTCCCAGGGCTGATATAACACCCAAGGTATGGTTTCCTCTGATTTACGAGAACTCCGCAATAAATAAAGTAAATCAAACCGATACAGAAGCTTCCTAGAACTCCTTCCTGCCTCGCTAAAAGTTATTTTCGCTGAAAACCAGGATTGTTGCATTGCAAGCCCAACACCAACAACAAGAGCTGTGGTGTCCTTGGTAATCTCTGAGCTTGGTGGTTTTCTTGAATATGTTTCATGACCCAACTAGGTGACATCATCCGTTCTAGAAGGGAGTAGGGTTCTAGAACTGATGATGTAACCAATTTGGTCATGAAACAAATGCCAGAAAACCACCAAGCTCGGAGAGTAGCAAGGATCCTAGATTTCAAACTCGAGCTAAAATATTCTCCTCTGTCGGTAGCTAGAGCTGTGCAGATCTTCAAAGGTACAGTTTGCTTTGATGAAAACTTGGGGGAGGCGTGCAAGTGTACCTTTGAAGATCTGTGCAGCTCTAGCTACCGATAAGAGGAGAATATCTGTAGTTCAGGACTCAATTGTAGGGTCCTTGGTGCTCTCTGAACTTGGTGGTTTTCTTGCAGACATTTCATGACCCAACTAGGTGACATCATCAATGCTAGAACCCTACTCCTTTCAAGCACTGACAATGTCACCTGGCTGAGTCATGAAATGTCTGCAAGAAAACCAACAAGCCCAGAGAGCTGCGAAACAACAAAGTTCCTTTGCTCCCCATGCTCCTAAAAGAAAGCCAACTTTATCTGCGATTTTGCTGTCGCTATTTTTCTTTCTGGCCATTGCTGGAAGACATACAGAATTTCCGTCTGTCCGCCCCCCTGTCGTAGGAAGTCGGTGTGGTTTTTAAACCAGAGTTTCTGAGTGACCTAAGACAATTCTGACTTATTTAATTCACAAGTTGAACACACTTTGGCACTGTACAAATCCTTTATGAACGATGAGCAGGGGATTTTAAGAAACGCACCATCCCTATAAAAGAGATGGAAGCCAACCGTTAAGGGTTGTTTGGGGGGGGGGAAACTGGCTCTAACAGGATATTATCCAACAACACCCGATCAAGCCAAGACAACTCTCCATTCCAATAATATTCTGAAACGATTCGCGTTGCCATTGGATCAACGCCTAGCTTCGATATAGCCAAGACATCTGCCTTACAGCTGGAAAGACCTTAAACTGATTGACCTTCCCCCCTCCCCCTTTCCTTGCCAAGCCATATTTCCCCTCTTTCAGGCAGGTAATCCTCGGCTTATGACCACAACTGAGCCCAGAATTTATGTTGCTAAGTAAGAAATTTGTTAAATGAAGTTTGGCCCCATTCTACGACCTTTCTTGCTACAGTTGTTAGGTGAATCACGGCAGTTGTTAAGTTAGCCAAACGGTTATTAAGTGAATCTGGCTTCCCCACTGACTTTGCTTGTCAGAAGGTTGCAAAAGAGGATCACATGACCCCGGGACACTGCAACCGTCGCAAGTACGAGTCAGTGGCCAAGGGTCTGAATTTTGATCACCTGAGCACGGGGATGCTGCAAACGGTGGCAAGTGTGAAAAACGGCCATAGGTCACTTTTTTCAGTGCCGTTGTAACTTTGAACGGTCACTGAATGGACCGTTGTAAGTCGAGGACTATCTGTACATGTGTAAAATGTTTTTTTTCCATTCGTCATTCGTCACATCGGCAAGTCTAAACTTGGACTGTAGATTCAGAGTAGACAAACTTATCCAAACGATTGACACAATTTCCCCCCAGATTCACGGGTTACTAACCACATCCAAAGCCTTTCATGGGCCTTGGGAAGGACAGGCACTACCCATCATCCACTGCCTGAACTGAGATGCTCTCTTGCAGGCAAGCTTGACAATATTGGTGCTTTATATTTTTTTTCTCCCAAATACTGTTTCCACCCATTAAACCTGGTCTTTATCCCTGTGAATATACTTCTGAGTAAGCCCCATTGAATTCCAAAGGAGTTACTCCTATTTCAGTGCCAGCCAAAACGGAGGATAAAAGCAGAAGCAGCTGGGATCATTTATTCCACCTTTCAATGGGCTTTTGAGAAATTCTGCATAATTAGCTGCTAAAGAAATCCGGGAATCCGCGAATGAGGTAAAAGCATTATGAAAAAGCTACAGGAGAAGAGGATTAAGCTGGGAACTCAGAAACAATGGGGAAACGTCACCGGTCTAACGTTTCAAGATTTCCTATCAGAACCGAAGCCAACTAAAATGTCTTGCCAGAGAAAGAAAAATAAAATCTCAGATTGTGATGCTGGATGTAAAACAAACATATGATCCTAAGCAGAGATTACTGCAGACACAGTTTGGGAGCGCCTAATGAACCTGGTTCAAATAACCATGATTTATTTAGTAATCCTGATTTGCTTGGTTCAGCTAATTTGATCACCCCCAGGAAAAGAGATGAAGTTAGAACAATTAACCAATGGAACAACCTGCCTCCAGAAGTTGTGAATGCTCCAACACTGGAAGTTTTTAAGAAGAGATTGGACAAATATTTGTCTGAAATGATATAGGGTTTCCTGCCTGAGCAGGGGGTTGGACTAGATGACCTCCAAGGTCCCTTCCAACTCTTCTCTTCCCTTCCCTTCCCTTCCCTTCTCTTCTCTTTTATTCTAATTTGAGGAAACTAGATAACAGCAAGGTTCTAATTCAGAAGAGAGAACTTATCCCAGATTAAAGACCTCATACTTTCTCTGGTTGTTGAATTCAGCCTTTCTTTCTTCACCTGCTTCACTGTAACATGTTTGATTTGGAAACAACAGAGATGTGTCCTTCTTTGTGGTTTATAATCCATAGCTTGTAGTACAGTCTGCTTAATCACCCACCAAACGTCATCTCTGAATTCATTAGAACACCTGGAGTTGTTTCATAAATGGGCTGATACCATCAAAAAGAAGATTGAAAGGACGATTGATTGAAAAGTCAACTGCTATAGTCACACGGTGTACAGTGTACAGTCATACAGTATGCAAAACCAGAATGAGTTTGTAGTTTATACAAAACCGTAATGGCTTTGTTGCTTATGCAATGAATCAGCACTGTGGTTTCTGAATCATGATTTAGGATTTATAGGAAACTGTGTACTGAATATGTCCACCCATCACACTATGTCATGGTTCATCTAACCATATTTGTTGTAGAAACATTGTTAGATGGATTTCTATAACATGGTAAGCTGTAAACCATGATTTAAAAGCAACAACAGTTCTAACAAAGCCTAAGGCTTTGACTCAAGCAAACCAGGTTTTGGTTTAATATCCTGTATACCTCAGGCCTCAGTAGCTGATTTAATGCTATATTTAGTTGCTCATTTGACTCAGTCCAAAAGCCATTGTCTCAGAACAGAAATAGCAGTAAAGTGGAGGAAAATATGTTTCATATTTCCAGAGCTGATTGATATCCTACTGTTTTTAAAGAAAGCAATTCTTGAATTTAGCCCACAAATATGTAGCCCACCATTTTAACGTAAGATCTCTTTATTTTCCATCCTACACTAATTAGACTCCTGTCTTCACAATCCAACTCTGATGCATCAAAAACTTTCAGAAGGGGTGTCTTTATGAAAAATTTTGCTGTGGCTTTCACAGAAAATTTTCTGTTCTTCACAAGGACTCTGCCACAGCTCTGAATTATAAATTCATTGAAAAGCAAAAAAAGAGATCTGTCTAGTTATCAAAAAGTGCTAAATTCTAACAGAAAAGGTAAGAATGTATCTCCATGATGGAATTATGAAGCTGCTGGTGTCTAATCAGAAAAATGTTCCTCTAACTTTGCCATCTTTAAGACATGGGGACTATTACAATTGTTAAGGTTGAGAAACATTGAATCGGAATTTTTTATCATTTTTATCTTCCACATTATCGCTGAACCTCAGATCTGTGCATATGGTACAACTAGTTCCTAAATATTCATTTGTATAATGTATTTGCGTGCCAACATAACAAAGGAAACTTAGTAAGATAATGGAGTGATAAAGAGAGCAGCAGAGAGAGTTGCAAAGCACTACCAAAGTCTTGAGTTCACACACACTAAAAGAACATATTTGTTGAATAAAACACAACCAGATGGATTTGCACAAACATACGTTTTGTTCAGCTTTGGCTTAGCATGAAGTCTGCACCTATCAACAAATGAACTGTCCCCTAACTAGCTTGCCATTTGACTCAGTTATAAAGAGATGGCATAACAGAGAATAGGAGGAGAAATGTGGACTTTTGTTTTTACAGATTACAGGAGAAAACATTTTGGATCGGGACCCATCATAGCTCCCCAACCAAGTTCTAAGTTAGCTCCTGACTGTTCCTCTGTCACTTCTGTTTAACTGTACATGTTCTTAAGTGCTCTACCAACATGGTAAACTCACATTGTCTGCGCCACATTTCATTTTTCCGTCACAAACAAGATTTGCTAAGCTGAGGTTTGCTAAGCAAGTAGGATGTTCTGTCCACACCATTTGTGCTCTGTTGTTTGTCATTCCTCGTACAAAGTGGGGATAATTCACCATTTGTCCAACTTGGTAGCACACCCTAAGAGTTCTTACACAAAGAGAGCAAATCTTTTTAAGGAAATCCTTTGTTTTCTTAGAAGCCACAATCCTGCAGAGTAGGAGGGACCCAAAACCACATGAACGTTATCTGAGGCATACACATACAATGTCTGAGAGAAGCCATACCCCATTATGGACCTATGGACAAAGACCTGCATGTGAAATCTTTCTTGTGTGACTTGATTGACACACAACCTTTCGATGCTCAGAACAGGGAAGTGGGCATGCAGAAAAACCTGTTGTGATGTGACAATAAGGAAGAGAGGCTCAAGATGTTTTAGTCTAAAATGGCACTGAAAAGCATACAGCAGTCTTCAACTTACCACGGTAAATGTAATTGACCCATTATAGTTGTAAAGCAGGTCATCCATGTGACTGGCTCGATTTTACAACGTTTTCTGCAGCAGTTGTTAAGCATATGTGGCAGTTGTTAAGTAAACGCTGTAGTCACTAAGCAAACACTAAGTGAACCAATTATTCACTGTGGACTAATTTTCCTCGAATCGGATGTAAACGTCAGTTTTGGGCAAAAACATGGTAAAATGTGGTCACGTGACTACAGGAGGCTGCAAACTGTTGAAACGTGGTCATGTGACTGGGGGGAAACAGCCATCAGAACTTCTGAACAGGGGTTGTAAGTATCCCTTGGAGAAGTCCATCATAACTTCAAACAGTTGCTAAGCAATCTGTTGTAAATCAAGGACTAGCTGTACACACTCACATCACCCCAAAATAAAGCACATGCTTTTCTTAGATGCTCTTTTTCAAATTACAAATCTATTCAAATCTGCTAACGGGGGATCATCCACTAAAACTTATTTTACCGGCAAACAATTTTGATGAGAGACAATTATTATTATTATTGATCATTGCACAGTCAGGCAGATGTTCAGACTGGATTTGACATTTTTGTCTACCTATCAAGTCTTTACCAAGGACCTTGGATAGCAGATGTGGATGTTTGATGGTATTACAGATCTCGTCGCAGGATGGAAGCAGTTCCTAGAAAGGCCGCTTTTTGCAATTGACTGATGGCGAATTTGTCAATGCCGATGATGGTGTCCAAGTGGTGCTCCAGTTGTTTTGGGATTGCACCCAAGGCACCTATTACTATTCATACTACCCTTGCTTGCCTTTGCCATAGTCGTTCTATTTCTATTTATAAGTCTTTGTATTTTGTTATCTTCTCCAGTTCTTTCTCTTCTTTTCTGCTGTCTCCAGGCACTGCCACGTCCACTATCCATTATTATTATTATTGATCATTGCACAGTCAGCCAGATGTTCAGACTGGATTTGACATTTTTGTCTACCTATCGAGTCCTTACCAAGGACCTGGGATAGGCAGATGTGGATGTTTGATGGTATTACAGATATCGTCGCAGGATGGAAACTGTTCCCAGTAAGGTTGCCTTTTGCAATTGACTAATGGTGAATTTGTCAATATCTATTACTATTGGTACTACCCTTGCTTGCCTTTGCCACAGTCATTCTATTTCTATTTGTAGGTCTTTGTAGATGATTATTATTATTATTATTATTATTATTATTATTATTATTATTATTATTATTGAGGATCATCGCACAGTCAGCCAGATGTTCAGACTGGATTTGGCATTTTTGTCTACCCATCGAGTCCTTACCAAGGACCTGGGATAGGCAGATATGGATGTTTGATGGATTATTATTATTATTAGTTTATTATTAGTTTAATGAAGAGAAGGACGAGAGGGGACATGATAGCAGTGTTCCAATATCTCAAGGACTGCCACAAAGAAGAGGGTGTCAAGCTATTTTCCAAAGCACCAGAAGGCAGGACAAGAAGCAACAGATGGAAACTAATCAAAGAGAGAAGCAACCGAGAACTAAGGAGAAACTTCCTGACAGTGAGGACAATTAACCAGTGGAATAACCTGCCTCCAGAAGCAGTGAATGCTCCAACACTGGAAGTTTTTAAGAAGAGACTGGACAGCCATTTGTCTGAAATGGTATAGGGTTTCCTGCCTGAGCAGGGGGTTGGACTAGATGACCTCCAAGATCCCTTCCAACTTTACTACTACTACTACTACTACTACTACTACTACTACTACTACTACTACTATTATTATTATTATTATTATTATTATTATTATTTTCGGCAAACTGAATCCAGCTTCCGACAATAAACACTCCCTCCAAAACGAAACGCTGGAAATGTATGTCTTCAGCAGCAGCGTTTCCATGCAATGCAACACTTGCCCAGAACAAAAATTTACAATGTTGTGCTCGCTTCGGCAGCACATATACTAAAATTGGAACGATACAGAGAAGATTAGCATGGCCCCTGCGCAAGGATGACACGCAAATTCGTGAAGCGTTCCATAAAAAAAAAAATTTACAATGTTCCACTTGCCAACCCTCTGCCTCTTTAGCCACGAAAACATTTCAGAAAAATACAATTTCCCTTCTGTTTGTATTGAGATGAGACTGCATCTGTGTAGAGGCTTACAAAAAAAGGCAGAAGCTGCTCCACCAAACGGAAATGATCTTAAAAAAGGGAAATGAACTGGGTCGATGTGGAACAGACTCCACTACAGATTTGTCAACAGCTGTCATTTGCAAAAATATTTGCTACCTTGCACTCCGAGAGAAAGGAGGTCTGAACTGAGAGCAAGAAAAATGCCTGAATCCTGCACAATGTAATATGTTTTTCAGTTGTTAATTAGGTGCCCCTTTTTTGCAAATACACAACGTCCCTCTGCAGGCTTCGGAAATAGTAAGGCTGGGTTGCTTTTTTGTTAACGCTTGTCACATTTTCGAGGCCTTGCTGCACAACATTGGCAAGAACTTAGGGTATTAGAAACAGGAGAGACGGGCTGTGTCCAGGCAACAACGAATTCAAGGTAAACTCAACCATGGCTGTCTGAATTAACCCAACATCTCAGGTTCATACTGTACTACGAATCATAAATGAACCATAGTCTCTAGAGGAATCTGACACACCAAGCCACAAGGATGCGTTTTAGTTTGTATACTGTGAAGTAAAACTGCACACGCTTTGTCCTCGGAGCACTTCATGAGATAGCTGAGCCAAGACAGAGGAAGCCAGAATTTGGTTTAATCGGGGTTCAGCATGCTGTGTGAAGCCAACCGTGATGGTATGCAAGACATATCAAGCAAGTATCCTCCTTTAATACAACAAATATTCTATGTGAAGGTGATGAAACAAGTGTTAACACAAACAAATCGCTACTGATCAAATGGCTAAAACAGTCGTGTGCTTTTGCAAGGCTGCCTTGGAAGCTGTCCCCAGACACACACACACACACACACACACACACACAGACAGACAAAATAATGACAGTGAAGATAAGTGTCTATGCATGCATATGTGGGCAGAGAAAACCAGGAAGAACTTTTGAATCAGATGCAAGGCTTACAAAAGACACGTCTGCCTTAACCACCACTACCCAAAAAAAAGATTATTGTGTTCATGTCAACCTCTGCTGAATGTTTTGCACAACCCTACCATATATTAATTTGGGGAGGTTTCGATTGGCTGGTTTGTATTTTGCAGATTCCACTGGCCTATGGTTGCATATCTGAAAACATATTTGATTTAGGGTGGCACGTGACCCTAGTCAACTATAATGAATCCATCAAATCCTGATTAAACAAATGATGGTTTAAAACAATGGGTGATTCCCCACCCATGCAGTTTAATTCCAGGATTCACCCAGATAAGGCACAGCAGGCTTCCTTATTTTGGAGCAGGCTTTTCACCCGCTCAAGCCAAGATGATCTATGATCATCTTTCCAAGGTAACTTAGAACGAAGCCTAGAATACTTTGGTGCACCATCACTCCAGCAGTCTTCTGCCCTGTTGGTCTTCAACCTCCACAAAACCTCGAAGAAGATCCGAACTTTGCTCATTTCCGAAAAGCACCAATTTGGGAGAGGCCTTCTTAAGCTATGATTGCTGGCTTCTTCAAGGAACAGAAAAGAAGGTGGTAGCAGTTCTTTTCACGGAAAGCCCATCCGAATCCTCAGCTGCTCCAGGAGGCAAGACCCTTCCTCCAAATTCAACACCGTCTGTGTTGACATAATACTCTTTTTGGCCACTTTAAGCCCTCCAAAAGAACTCTTTTGTCGAAGAAGATCCGAACTTTGCTCATTTCCGAAAAGCACCAATTTGGGAGAGGCCTTCTTAAGCTATGATTGCTGGCTTCTTCAAGGAACAGAAAAGAAGGTGGTAGCAGTTCTTTTCACGGAAAGCCCATCCGAATCCTCAGCTGCTCCAGGAGGCAAGACCCTTCCTCCAAATTCAACACCGTCTGTGTTGACATAATACTCTTTTTGGCCACTTTAAGCCCTCCAAAAGAACTCTTTTGTTTGGGCAGAGGACCCAAGTTGTAGTACACATATACACAGGGCTTTTTTTTGGTCATAGAACACCCAGAACGGAGTTCCGGCATCTTTTTTGGATGGAACCTTGTAGGGTAGGCAAGGCGGGTTGTACGGCGTGTGTGAGTTCCAGCACCTTTTTTTTTTTTTTTTTACACAAAAAGCACTGCATATACAACATCTCCAGGAAGAGGTACTTGGTCCAAGAAACCACAACTCTTCCTTCTCTTTCCCAATCCTTCGGTCACCTATTAACCTTCCCACCTTCAACAAGGGCATCAAGATGGGTTAATGCACTCCCCTTTGACCATCAGCCCCCCCCAACTCAGCCCCCTCCACCACATTCCCCAGCTAGGTAGGGACCAGGGCAGGGCCACCTCTATTGCTCCAAGACCCCCCTCCCCAAAGGGACTGGCGCTCTTGACCCCTGTCGCCGCCCCCCCCCGCTACCCGCAGGGCCACATCTGGGAAGCATCAAGGTGGGGAAGGAGGTGGGCGACCTTGGACCCCGCTCTTTCCCCTCGTTTTCCCGCTCCAGCGGCGGAGCCCCCTTCCCAGCCACCGCCCCCCACCGCTCGGCGCGTGCCAGGACCCTCCCCGCCAGCTGAGGGGACGCCAAAGCGGGCGGGGGTCAGCAACGAGGGAGGCTGGAGCGGCCAGGACGCCCCTGCCCCTCTCTTTCGGGGCCCGGCAGAGGTTGCCGGGCTACCCAGCCCCGCGCCGGCGATGCCCGCCAGCCGCCCCGGAGCCTCACCTTGGCCGCTGCCGGTCCGGCCGAGAGCCGCTGCTCCTTCTCCTTCCTCCTCCTCCTCCTCCTCCTCCTCCTCCTCCTCCTCCTTTTTCTCCTTCTTCTCTTCCTCTTCCTCCTTTTCCTTCTCCTTCTTCTCCTTCTTCTTCACCACTCCTTCTTTCTCCTCCTTTCCTTCTTCTCCTTCTTCACCACTCCTTCTTTCTCCTCCTTTCCTTCTTCTCCTTCTTCCCCACTCCTTCTTTCTCCTCCTTCTCCTCCTTCTTCACCACTCCTTCTTTCTCCTCCTTTCCTTCTTCTCCTACCCCTTCTCCTTCTAGTTCTCCTCCTCCTCCTCTCCTCCTCCTCTCCTCCTCCTCCTCCTCCTCTATCTAATCCTTCTTTTCCTTCTTCCTTTTTCACTCCTTCTCCTCCTTCCCCTTCTCCTTCCTTCCCTCCGCTCGAGAGAAAGAAGAAGCGCCGCCGAAGAGTGACTCAAAAGCGGAAAGGCGCTGCCACCAGCCTCCCGCCCCCCCCCCCGCCCGCCGGGGCTCACCGGCCCTGCCCTCTAGCGGCGCTGCCTCTGCCGGGGGAGCGCTCCGCTGGGCGCCAATCCTAACCGGGCGCAGCCGCCGGCCGGGAAAGCGCGCGGAGCGGCGAGGCGCGCGCTGCGCCCCCCCCCCCCAAGCTGCCCGCAGAACAGGTGCGCCGGGGGCGGGGCCTTCGAGAAGCCCCGCCTCTAGCTGCCCCCGTCTCTCTTCCACCCTTGTCCCCCCCCTCCATTCCCGCCGAAAAGGTATTTTCGGTGTCCCTCTCCCCCCGGAGTTGTGCTTTTTATTGTTATTATTATTAAAGTTGTACAAAGCAACTAACATCAACTGAAGGAAGGAAGGAAAGAAAGAAAGAAAGAAAGAAAGAAAGAAAGAAAGAAAGAAAGAAAGAAAGAAAGAAAGAAAGAAAGAAAGAAAGAAAGAAAGAAAGAAAGATGGAAGGAAGGATGGAAGGAAGGAAGGAAGGAAGGAAGGAAGGAAGGAAGGAAGGAAGGAAGGAAGGAAGGAAGAAGGATGGAAGAAAGGAAGAAAGAAAGAAAGGATTGTGCTTTTTATTCATCAACATGGAAAGAAAGGAAAGGAAGGAAGGAAGGAAGGAAGGAAGGAAGGAAGGAAGAAAGAAAGAAAGAAAGAAAGAAAGAAAGAAAGAAAGAAAGAAAGAAAGAAAGAAAGAAAGAAAGATGGAAGGAAGGAAGGAAGGAAGGAAGGAAGAAAGGATTGTGCTTTTTATTCATCAACATGAAAAGAAAGAAAGAAAGAAAGAAAGAAAGAAAGAAAGAAAGAAAGAAAGAAAGAGGGAGGGAGGGAGGGAAGAAGGAAGGAAAAAATACAGAAAAGAGAATCGGAAAGAAAAAAAATAGAAAAAGAAGCTTCTGATTTCCAAATATTAGACACACATATATTTATTTATGATATAAAAGTATAATTAAAGAGTTATGTACGGTGAAGGTGTCACTTTCTTGAAAATGCATCCTCTTGTCTTATTTTCCTTTTTGTCCTCTTTGAACGGCTAATAATTTCCCGTCTTATCCATATTAATTTTGCTAATTTTATTAGTATTATGATTAATGATAGCCTCCTTGTTGAACTTCGCTGATCCTGGCTGGTCTGATTTTAATAAATCGGATTCCCAGCGCCTCTGGGTTGGGACTGCAAGCGTACATTTGATTGGCTGCAAGGTATTACCAAGTGCCCTCTTCACCTAATAGAGAGCCCTTTAGATAAAAATTAGGATTATGCCGGTGATCTTAGTGGGTGACAAAGTATATTTTAAAAGGGCTTTTGATCAATTCAATGCAGGATGAAGCGGATATTCTTGTAGTTAACATTTCTCTTCTGCTCAACTCCCAGGGGCTTGACTGAAATCGAATGATACGCAATTACGGAGAAAGAAAATGATGGGTTTTTTTTTTTTAAAGAGGATCTTCATCTGTGTTCGGAGCTGACAATATCTTGTCTAAAAGCATCTCTTTGGGAAAGAGAAATCACATCACCTGATCAAGCCAACCCGCTAATCTCAATATGAACATCTGCCTTTCCTTAACTAAAGAGGAAGCAGCTTTATCAGGCCTGCTAACTGCATAAGCACCATCTATTCTTGATTATATCCTTTCATATCCTGTGCAAATGCATCAAATTAGAAATGGCTGGCTACTGTCTCTTTCGCCCTTCAACTAGCCAGGTTCCCTCCCTTGTTTGTTACAAAGACTCCTTTATTTGCTGACCTTTACCACCTGTTTCTCCTCAGATGCTAATTCTTACGTCCCCCTCTAACAAAACAGCCCCCGTCTGGTGTGCCTCTTTTATTAAGGGCTGGCCATTTTCTGGAGAGAGGACAGTGATCCAGGGAAAGGATTCGTTTCCCCAGGCTTCTCGACGTAGTAGTAGGAGAGATGGAGAAAGTTGGTGCTTCTCCTTGGTGAGGATAGATTCACTCACTGACATTTGATTTAGCCGCACCTTGAGCAGCGGCTCAGCGGTTAAGACGCTGGGCTTGTTGACTAGAAAGCTAGCAGCCAAGGTATGAGACCTGAGCACAGCATGACGGGTTGAGCTCCCATTCCTTGCTGCAATTCCAAAGCATGCAAATGCGAGTAAGTAAATAGGTAGCACTTCGGTGGGAAGGTAACAGCGCTTCATGACGTCATGCTGGCCACATAACCACGGAAATGTCTTCAGACAGCGCTGGCTCAATGGCCTTGAAACGGAGATAAACACTGCCCCCCCCCATAGTCGGCAATGACTAGCAGAGTAAAAAGAGACAATCAACCAGCCCAAAAAAGACTCCAGCACCTCTCCACCAGTAAGCAGCACTCAAATCAGCATAGATTAACTCCAAGGTCACCTTCGGACCAACAGTCTAGTAAGCAAGACCCCAATCAAGAAACGGCCACATTAGTAAACAGCCCAACCAAAGAATCCCTAAGACTGCCCACAACCACCCAGACAGGCAAGACACCAGAATATAAACCAACAGCAAACAGCACTCCCTACTGGCACTGATGATGTTGCTAGTTTGGGTCATGAAATGTCTGCAAGAAAACAAGCAAGCTCAGAGAGCACCAAGGAATGGACAGTCTCCTCCTCCTCCTCCAACCCCATTTCCTTCTAGTACTGATGATGTTGCTAGTTTGGGTCATGAAATGTCTGCAAGAAAACAAGCAAGCTCAGAGAGCACCAAGGAATGGACAGTCTCCTCCTCCTCCTCCTCCTCCTCCTCCTCCTCTTCCTCCAACCCCATTTCCTTTTAGTACTGATGATGTTACTAGTTTGGGTCATGAAATGTCTGCAAGAAAACAAGCAAGCTCAGAGGGCACCAAAGATCGCACAGTCTCCTCCTCCTCCTCCTCCTCTTCCTCAAACCCCATTTCCTTCTAGCACAGATGACGTTATCTAGTTTGGGTCATGAAAAGTCTGCAAGAAAACAACCCAGCTCAGAGCGCACCAAGGACCCCTCATTTCAACCCTGAGCTACAAACTGTCTTCTTCATTGGAGTAAAATCTGCAGGGACGCCTTGGTTTACTTACAACCATAAAGTAAGTTATCATGGTTAGATTGACCACAATACACAAAGTCAGAGCTCCAGAATGGTGTGGTGCCGTAGTCCTCAACATAGAACAATTCGCTTAGTGACTGTTTGAAGTTTCAACAGCACTAGGTGACTTACGACCAGCCCTCACACATACAACGTTGCAACATCCACACAGTTGGCTTGAGATTAAATAATAAGCAGACACCTCTTTTCCCTTAAATAAATCATCCTTTCTATTTTATTATACTGGGCACACTTCATAGGAAGTGGCTGATGGCTATAAAGCCATCTATGGTATTTATTAGGTAATTGGACTGTGGCTGTTTCCTTGGGAACAGGGCTGTGTAATTTTTATGTATTAGTTAAAATGAACTTGCCTATGTACTGCAGTCTACAAGCATTTTACTGATGTATTTTTGGTGACCACTGTCTCCAGAGCGTGGTTGATTTGGATGGGGATTGTAGTAGAGCCTGTTTGGTCTAATGGCTAAGGCATCAGGCTGGAAACCGGGAGACTGTGAGTTCTAGTCCTGCCTAAGGCACAAAGCCAGCCGGCTGACCTTGAGCCGGTCCCTTTCTCTCAGCCCTAAGAAGGAGGCAACTTCTGAAAAAACTTGCATTAACTCATCTAGGCAATCTTTAAAAACCAGACAAAATCGAACAGAAGGGGGGGGGAGTCACAGTAAGGTATCTGTTACACTCCTATTCTTATTACTCTGCACCAGATAGGGCATTCTGTGTAAAGTTAGATCTGTTCCCAGATTTTTTGTTTTTAAATCTTGCCAAACTGAAATCTAATTTGAAGCAAAAACCTGCTCTACGTAGTTCTTTATTTTTAATGGACCAGCACCACCTGTTGGTCAGCCAAGAACATTACAAGTATTTTAGTACATTCAACGCCACCTGTTTTTTACAAACCAAATTAGATTTTGTTGCTCTCTTGCAAGATGGGTTTATCGCCAAAAAGGGAAAGGAAACCACATGCCTGTAGGCTATCAGGAGATTGCCAGAGTGCTAGTATTATTACTTTTTTTATTCACAGAAGGGCATGTTAAAAAAATAGCAAAAACAATAGGCCCCTCTGGCTAATGGATTCGGTCTTCCAAGTTAAGTCAATTTCTACACTGTACACCTTTTCTGCAATTATGACCCACCCAAATCGGACCACTATAAAATGGACAACTCTTATAAAAGTTGCATCCCTTCCAGAAATTGCTAACCAGTTGCTTTTTTAAAAGTTTTCACAAGACCAAATAATGTGTGACTGCAATGTAATCATGTCGTCCATATTTTAGGCATGCATACAATTGCATTAAAATTTGTATTGTCCCCAGTATTTTGAGAGTAAAAAATTGGGCAGAGCACCAACACTTTGTACAAAATCAGTAGGCTGTAGAACGCACAACAGCCTGGTTAGCAAACCGCAACACAAATGCTGGAAAAGACTATTAGAATTTATTGATGGGAATTAAACTAAGTCAGGGGTAGGCAACCTTGGCTCTTTTATGACTCGTGGACTTCAACTCCCAGAATTCCTGAGCCAGCATGGCTCAGCTTGGAAACCTCTCCCTTTCCCCTCAGCGTGGCTGGCTCAGGAATTCTGGGAATTGAAGTCCAAGAGTCATAAAAGAGTCAAGGTTGCCTACCCCTGGACTAAGTATACCAAGTTGGAATATAGAGGATATTTCAAACTCAAAACTACTTTGCAAAATGCAAGAGGGCTTTTTCCTAGTGTTCCTGTTTTAGAAAAAGACCTCAAAGAAACTTTTGACTTTGGTGAGAATTCTATTATAAGGTTGCAACAGAGCATTTGAATTTTTAAGATTCAGACACAACCCAGCCATTACTGATAGAGTATTTGTAGCTCAGGGTTGAACTGTGGGATCTTTGGTGCTGTCCGGCCTTGTTGGCTTTCTTGCAGATGTTTCCTTACCAAACTAGGTAACATCATCAGTGTTGGCACTGATGATATTACCTAGTTTGGTAATGAAACGTTTGCCAGAAAAGCTCTAAGCTCAGAGATCCACCAAGGACCCCACAGCCATTTTGAGGGTGCTCCCTTGTTTCAAACTTGGAGCAGGAACATATTTCTCATTTCATCTCCAATTACCAATAAAGACAACACACACTGCATCACATCAGGGGCACATACCTTGGCTCTTTTATGACTCGTGGACTTCAACTCCCAGAATTCCTGAGCCAGCCATGCTGAGGGGAAAGGAGTTTCCAAGCTGAGCCATGCTGGCTCAGGAATTCTGGGAGTTGAAGTCCGCGAGTCGTAAAAGAGCTAAGGTTGCCTACCCCTGACTTAGCACATCTTTGCTCAGTGGATCAAGCTTCTCAAGGGGGATTTTGAGATGGGAAAATCTATTACATCAAACCTTAGGTCTGTAAATGGTTAACTTGGCCATTTTGGAGAGTTGGTTGGTAAAATAAAAAGTGGTGAACAAAAAAAAAAATCACATGCCTTAAAACAGAAAATAGATGCCATGAATGATAAAACGTTGTTGAAACATTTATTTTTATAGATATATTTCACAAAATTTTTCACAAAAAAGTATTGAAACTCAAAAAAGGAATTAGATTTGAGTTGAATACAGAGATGAAGTGTACAAGATTAATGAGCAGGCAAAAATTAAAAGGTACTGAAAGTGATTTTTTTTTTAAACTTCGGATTGAAAAAAAGACGAACAGTTCAACTGTTCGGTTTAAATAAAAGATTTGCTAGATATACATGTGTTTCATGAATACCAATGCTGGTTAGTTGAGGTAAGTAAAATTCCTCAATTTTTTTTCCTTCATGCTTTTTTCTTCTTCTTCTTCTTCTTCTGTTAGAAAGATACTGTTTACAAAAATGAAACTTGAGCAGTCCAGGAAAAGCTATTTTTCCATTAAAATTTATGAAAACCATAAATTGAGACAAACCTAAGATTCCCAATGGAATCAAGATTATCTTCCTGCTACCACATTAAAATAATCACATGCTTATTGGAACACCAACCTCTGCAACCTGACAGGACGCTTGTTTCCAACAGAGAGGGTGATTTTTCTGAAAAATTGAATAAAAACCTTTAGTCTGGTGCAGTAATACAGACTGGTGTATTACATTTGTAACAGCATTTTTAAAATGGCAGCAAATAATAATACTGGATTAAAATAATTTAGAATTTTGTTCCCAAAACAGAGTAAGGGTAGGCCTACAGTTATAAAACATATTTTTAACTCCAAATAAATACTCTCATAATGCATAATGTGAATCCTTGTAACAAATTCTAGTTAACGAAAGGCATTTGGATTTTTTAAAAAATGATTGGAACAAAACATCACTAATAACTCTGTAAAGTTAACACTTTTTAAAAAAAATTTAAAAAATGCCTAAGGTTTTAGACGATTATATTTCCCCTCCCCTTGCTTCTTCGTTTTGAAGTCAAAATGCTTTATCATCTAGCGTTATTTTATTAATTTTTCAGTCATGACAGTTTTTGGTCGTGTTGCATTATTATAATTATTATTCACTTAAAAAGCTCTTGCACCCTACTGGTACCAAGTTGGTCTGCAATTTACAAAAGAAACATCTAAAAGTCAGTATTTCTCTTCAAAAAAAGGTTTGTCTTCATTCTCCAGATCGCATACACCCAATAATCTTACATTCGGAATAACACGCTTTCCTCTTTAAAGAAAATAAAATAAAAAGTTACAGTAAACGTCACTTTTACATTCTATCCATTAAAGTGCTCCTTTGTCTGGGTTTCCCCCCCCCCCCCAAGATAAAGCAAGTGACTGCAATTCAACCCCATCCATTCTGCATTCACAGCACGAATTTCAATTCTGTGTTAAAATCCAAGGCCTGGCTGAGCTAGGAAACCATCTTAGGAGGCGGGAGAATTTCAGGAAGAATAAACACGGCTTGGTGCTTCTTTAGACAGCATTACCGATGCCGTCCCGTTATTGAAGACTGTTTAATTCTCTCTTAAGGGTGGATTAAAAAGTCTCTGAAAAGGGAATGAGGTAACATTCAGGTTTTTCTTAAAGAGAAAAGAACACAACAATTCAACCATTTGCATTAACAATTCTCCTTACTTTTTTTTTTTTAAAGAGCTATAAAGCTGCAAGAGAAGGGAATTTTTTCTTTAAAAAAAATAAAATAAATCCAGGATAAAAGCATGCAAAAAAAAAAAAACAGCACTGGAATTACACTATCCTTCCCCAATCTGATGCTTTTCAAAAAATGTTGATTTACAACTCTCATTGCTCTCAGCCAGCATAAGCGTAATGAAAATTGCAGCCCCAAGGCATGTGGAAACACACCAGATGGATTTACAAGGAAGACTTGAAAATACAGACATCAACATGTTCATTTTTTCCTTAGTGCAGCAACGCATACGCCTTCCTTTAATAAAGTAACTTGGTTTCCTACTTTGAAAGCAAACAAACAAACAATGATTTCTCATTAAATCTAACCTGGAATATCCCATCGCCTGAGTGATGATGGCACTTTTTAAAAAAAGAGTTTGTGAAAAGTTTTTTTTTTTCCTTCCCCAGAGTGGAATACAAGATCAGAGTTCACAACAGAATGTATTTGTATATTTTATAAACAAGCATTTGCCCTGGCATCAATCTTTTTTTTTTTTCTTTTTCCTTCAGAGAACCAACTTGTGCCCACAGGTCAATGTGCTATTAAATTATTTCAATGCTAAAAGGAAAAGCATCACAACGATGAGCTATGTCATTCACTACATTTGTCCGTTGTTCAGATGACAATTCAGCTTTCCATTCTTTTGTTGATGTTGTTTTCAATTAAATGAATCATTGGGGGGGGAGAGAGAAAAAAAGGAAAATAATTTTTTCTACAATTTAAACGGTAATGTTATGTAAAAAGTATTAACAAATCCACTATTACAAATGTCAAATTTGCTATATGGTCATCTATACATACACAATAAAATGGCAAATGTTTGCAAAAGTAATTTTAAAATTATCACATGAGAATTTACTCTTTTTGAAGTTTGGGTCGCCCTCGAATTACGTATTTCCCCGGGTGGTTTTTTTTTCCTTTTTTTTTTAAAAAATCCTTTGTTTTATTTCAGTTAATTACCAAACCTTTAAATACACTGTAATCTACCCCTAGTAGTCAGCTCTGAAGCTGACGGGATATAATTATTTTACATTCAAGCTTTTTATATCTAAACAACCCTGTTGTAGCATATGACTTATTGGATAAGCAGCCTTCTCCTCTTCCTCCTCCTCCCTCCCACCCATGTTTTATTTTTTTTATTTTTTTATTTTTTTTGTTTTGTTTTGTTTTTTTGTTTTGTTTTTTTGCAGTTATTCAGTCTTCATGATCGGTTTTTTCGTGGCGAGCTGGAAAAAAAAAACAAAAAAAAAAAACAACCCTAAAATGCGTTGCTAATCAACGTTCCAACAGTCTTGAGACTCCAGACGGGACCTTGGAAGCTATTTCGTCCAAGTTCTTCTCGTAGCATGAGAGCATTGCACACAGGAGAACAAGTCCAACCGTCAAGAAGGGAAAGCTATCTACATAAGTCTGAAAGCACAGCGTCCCTCTTGTGTTTCCTTTTTTTCCCGTGGTAAAATTGTTGTGGCTTAGTGCCCTGGTACTGTTTGTTCGTCACCAAGGTACCGTGGCTGGAATTCCCTGGACCTTGGAGGCTTTTGTTGGAAGAAGTGCGGAAGAGCCTCATGGATCCGTGCTGTTGGATAGAAGAGAGAAGAGAAAGGAAAGGTGAAGACCAGCAGCTGTTCCATAACAAGAGTATAAAATAATGTAAGGGAGCCGGTTGGATCTAGTGGTGAAGGCACTAGCTAGAAACTGGGAGACGGTGAGTTCTAGTCCTGCCTTAGGCATGAAAAGCTGGTTGGTTGACTTTGGGCCAAATCACCAGGAGACTGGGAGTTCTAGTCCCATTTTAGGTATGAAAGCTGACTGGGTGACTTTGGACCAATCACCAGGAGACGGTGAGTTCTAGTCCTGCCTTAGGCATGAAAGCTGACTGGGTGACTCTGGACCAATTGCCAGGAGACGGTGAGTTCTAGTCCTACCTTAGGCATGAAAGTTGGCTGGTTGGCTTTGGGCCAATCACCAGGAGACTGGGATGTCTAGTCCCATTTTAGGCATGAAAGCTGGCTGGATGACTTTGAGCAATCACCAGGAGACTGGGAGCTCAAGTCCTGCCTTAGGCATGAAAGCTGGCTAGTTGATTCTGGGCCAATCACCAGGAGACTGGGAATTCTAGTCCCATTTTAGGTGTGAAAGGCGACTGGGTGACTTTGGACCAATCGCCAGGAGACGGTGAGTTCTGCCTTAGGCATGAAAGCTGGCTGGGTGACAACCGCTCTCTTTCATCTCAATGGACTTACTTAATTAAATGTATATGCTGCCCATTTCCCTCTGCAAAGTGACTCTTATCTCACAAGGCTGTTTTGGGGAGGGGGAAGGAGTACTGGGTATGTTCACTACCTTGAGATGCTTATAAAGTAAGAAAGGCGGGATTAAAAAGAAATCTAATCAAATGAATTTACGTGAAAAGAGCGACATGACCAACACTCAGTCCTGCATTTCTACTTATTGGCAAGGGGATGGCTATTATTCCCAGACTTTGGATAGCCCAAGCTGTGTTTAAGCTCAATATTCTAGTGTCTCTGCCCTTCTTAACCTATTCCTAGGACGAGGAGAGAATCACAGCCCCGTGTGGGCTTCAGACATTTTGAGGGGAACCAAGACTGAGCTGAGGGCCATACCGACCTGGGACTTATTTGTCACACTGGATGTGTTCAAGGTTTGGCCATTGGGCATTCTGCCGCTCAGCTGAGAGGACCCGAGGGAGATCTCCTGAGACGCTAGTCTGTTTGCCGACGTCTGGCAGGAGCCCAGCTGTTTTGAGGTTTTGCACGGGGTGCCGTCCGACTCCTGTGGAGAAAGGCGCGGAAGGATGACTCCGCCCATTTCAGCACCTTCAAAAACTACATGCAAATACGAGAAATCTGTCGAAATACAGGTGGCCCTTGACATGACTTTAGTGGAATTTCCTGCAATTTCCACCGTTAAGTCAAGACAGTCGTAAGTTGAAGCACTCCAGTGAATTTGCCTGATTTTACTCTTTTTTTTTTTTGTGGCGGTCATTAAGCAAATCAATATATCAATGTAAATCGCATCACGTTGACTATGGAAGGCTGTGACCAGAAATACAGGTGGGGTGGTTGCCAAGTATCCAACATGCGGACATGTAACTATTGTGTGTCTCTCTGTATGTGTTTTGTGCAACCCCTGGAACTCCACAACTGGGTCATGGGAAACATCCTCATAACTCTGAATGATCACCAAGTGAAGACTATCTTTAAGTGGCTGGATACTTTCTCCCTTCTGTTCCGACAGACCAACTTTATAGCCCAGGAATGCTTCTAAATTATATTTTATAATCTTCATATGTTCACTACGACACTAGAGATCTGCATGGCTAAACAATGCGACAGGGTTTTCTGGATAGAATTCCAAAATTTGCAGCCCTATGAAGGGCGGGTTCTGGATTGCTTTTTCCTTATCTGCTCAGGATTTTTCCAATTCGCTAAGGAGGTCTTGTGTTTTATTTTAGGCAGATAATAATAATAATAACAGCAACAACAATATCTGGCTGACTGTGCGATGATTCATAATAATAATAATAATACAGCTGGGAGGGACCTTGGAAGTCATCTAATCCAACCCCCTGCTCAGGCAGGAAACCCTACACTATTTCAGACAAATGGCTGTCCAGTCTCTTCTTAAAAATTTCCAGTGCTGGAGCATTCACAACTTCTGGAGGCAGGTTGTTCCACTGGTTAATTGTTCTAACTGTCAGGAAATTTCTCCTTAGTTTCAGGTTGCTTCTCTCCTTGGTTAGTTTCCATCCGTTGCTTCTTGTCCTGCCTTCAGGTGCTTTGGAGAATAGCCTGACTCCCTCTTCTTTGCGGCAGCCCCTCAAATACTGGAACACTGCTCTCATGTCCCCCCTCATCCTTCTTTTCTTTAGACTAGCCTTATTTGCTTGTATGCAAGTGTGATATATAATTCTTATATCAGTGGGTGAAGCTGAGGCATGACTTTGAAATCTGCTATATTTTTTCAGCTCTAATGAATGCCTGGCTTTTTTTAGAAGTGGCAGGAAGAATATATGTTTAATTTGTACCATATGTATTCCACTGCACGGAAAATTATGTGTAGGAAACCAACGCCCTGCTATCATGGAACCCTGCTATCATGTCACTTCTAGTCCTTCTCTTCATTAAACTAGACATACCCAATGTTTCTCAACCTGGGCCAATTCTTAAGACGTGTGGACTTCAAGTCCCAGAATTCCTCAGCCGGAGTGCTGGGAGTCGAAGTCTTAAAAGTTGCAAGTCTGAGAATCCTGGTCCTCAGGCATTGAGAGGCAACAGTGCGATAATTCGATCTGAGTGTGATCAGGACGTGATACTTACTACGTCGCTGGAGCTGGAGAGGGTGGATGAGGATGATGAGAAAGGACCCGATGAAGAATTTGATGAATGTTTGCTTGGGGTCTCTGAAGTTTTACTTCTCTGTTTTCCTAGGGACTGGTTCTCTTCAGAAAGGTTGTTATTATATTTGTCCAGCTGTTGATTATCCACTATTAATTCCACTCCATTACCTGGTACCAAAGAGGAGAGGAGAATAAGCACCGTTTCGCAATAAAGGAGATTTGTTATCATGATAAAATGACTTTGGGAAATGAGGTTATTTCTGCAGCCATTCACACCGTGTCACCAGATATGGTTGGATTAGAATTATAGTAATCCTTGGTTTACAGCCATTTATTACCGGCTTTTCGAAGTTACAAAGAGGCTGTGGAAATAAAAAGAGAGACTTGCGACAGGGTCCTCACGCTTATGACTGCTGCAAAGTCCCTGTGGCCCCATCACCGTGATTCAGGCCCTCGGCAACTGTCACATGTTTGTGAAGGTCCCAGCATCCCACTGTCACATGATCACCATTTGGAACTTTCCCAGCCAGCTTCCAGCAAAATGTCATGCAAATTGCAGTCACATGATTAATAGCCGGTGATTCACTTAATGTCCACAGCGAAATCAGTCATAAAATTGGGTATGGTCATAGGATTCCTCACTTAGCAACCGCAACACAATTTTCTGGTCCCTACTGTGGCGTAAGTCAAGGACTCCCAATATTACTATTTCCTTGGAAGTGATTTTCCGATAAATCAAACAAATATTTCTCAGAGTCACAGGAAGGTACCCAGATACTGGATCTAGTTTACCTTGATTCTTTTTTGCCATTTCCCTTCCCCACTCCATGCTGTATTAATTACACAACAAATCTGGTGACAATATGAACAGAGGTAAGGAAAGCCAATGGAAAAGTTTAAAATACTGGAAAGGGGCAAGGCACAGGAGAAGTAATTCAGAATGTGTTAATTATTATTATTATTTTTTTAAGTTTCCAGAGGGGAAAAAAATGGTGGCCTATTTAAAGCAAAACTTTTTTCAGTTCTCCAAAGAATTTGCAGAATTTTCTGTTCAGCGCCATTTAAGGAATTCCCGCTAGGCACGTGGAACAGAAATGAAGTTTTTAGGAAACGAATTTGTCCACTCAACGTAAAGAGGGTGTTTCGCAAAGTCAGCTTAATGAGGATGTTTTGTAACAGTCTAAGAATTGCCAGACTCTGCTGAAAGTTATTTGCCTTGACGTGTGCTGTTTAAATCAGCAACTCTTCTCCATAAATATCCAGCTATGCAATCAGGTTAATGAAAAATTATCTTTGAACTTTGTAATTCTTCTTTCCTCCTATGTGAAGAATTAGCCTTCTAGTCCAGGGGTTCTCAACCTTGGCAACTTTAAGACTTGTGGACTTCAATTCCCAGAATTCTTCAGCCAGCTTTGCTGGCTGAGGAATTCTGGGAGTTGAAGTCCACAAGTCTTAAAGTTGCCAAGGTTGAGAACCCCTGTTCTAGTCAAACCTATAAACCCGGCCTGCAAACATCTGGCTTTTCTTTATTGGTGCTTTGTTTACTCAGAAGTACTCTATCATATCTAAATAGCTGTCATAAATTATTTCAAACTGTGATTTTCTGGATCCATGAATTCTAAGGAATTGACATCACTGTTCTTCCATCCAAATATATATTTCCAGCCCAGCAGAGTCCGATAGAGTGTAACTTTTTTTTAAAAAAATCTTCTTTTGGAGGAAAACAATGCTAAAGCTTAATAAAAGAAATAGTTTCTTGAGTTTATTTTCATGTAGTGAAAGCATTGCATAAGAAGTGGCTTGTGCAGTGATGAATGGAGCTATTTCCAAATAGGCCCATAAATTCAATTTTAATGCTTTATTGCTTGAGCCATTCGGAATCCAGTTGTTTTCTCAATCTACTGCTCTCTCCATGCCAATCCAGCTTAATGCTGGTTAGAATATTTGGAATAACTTAGCAATAGGCCAATGGCTTCTGATTCCTCTTATATTATTACAGAATTATTTTACTACTTACCAGCATAAGGTTATTGCCAGGCAAACCTTTTTGCAGATTTAGCTGTTGTTATTCTATGGTTCTTTATGTTGATCAGTAGCTGGTTTTAAAAATCAAAATCTTTTAATTGCAGACTCAATTAAATACCTGAAAGTCTATTTCCCAGATTTTATTACCTGTTCTCGACTTACAACTGGTTGCTCAGCAAACATTTGAAATTCCAATTCACCTATGTGACTTCAAATGTTCGCTAAGCAACCAGGTGTAAGTCAAGGACTAACTCTACTAATCCCAGATTTGAAGTTCTGACAGCTGAGCTATCCTGTCACCGTACTTAGGGTGCCTGGCAACCCCAGGCCTATTTATGGCCATCTGCAGGATCCCACAGTCATGGGAACATGTTTTTGCAATGGTTTTGCTAAATAAAACCCAGATATTTGTGGGGTTTTTTTGCAAAACTGGTCCCTAGCGAACCATGGGTTTGCTTAACAACTGTTGTGCCATTGTGGGTCACTTATGTGACCAATCTGCTTTACAACCGTCATAGGCAAGCTGCGTTAGTCGCATCTCAAGGACTCTTTGTATCCTTGCAATATTGCTGCATGAACTTCTAAAGTCTCTTACCATTGCATGACGTCTCAGCATTATTCTGTATCCCCCACTGCTTGGATATCCACTCTCTGTAGGTCACCACTTCCTGCGTAACTCGGATAATTCTTCCTAATATGCTGCAACATTTAAAGATAAAATTTATGTATATACACACATACAGATTATTATTGGATTGGAAGGTGGGGGGAAAAGAAAGAGATCAGCAACTTTGTTTACCTTTCGCTTTCGTTATTCGGATAACATTTAGCTATCGGTGAGACTGCATGGCTCAGAACAACGTAGGCATAATCGAAGGCCTGCTTAACTTGCATGGCACCGTATGAACTTCTTCCAACATCATTGCCTTTTTTTTTTAAAAGAGCAATAGAAAAAAACAGCAGTTAGGAAAAAAGTAGTCAGAAGTTAGAAACGGGGGAAAAAATCCTATTATAACCATCCTAATTATGGTTATTTCTTAGCCTTGTTCAGAAGCCTTTAACCAGGGGTGTTCAAACTGGGCCCTTTTATGACTTGCAGACTTCAACTCCCAGAATTCCTCAGTCCGCAAGTCATAAAAGGGCCAAATTTGAAAACCCCCACCTTTAACCATTTCTGCTATTCTTCCAAATTAGAAACAAAGCTAAAGTCATATGGCTATAGTTGCAGCTAGTCCTTGACATGACATAATGGAGCCTGCCCGTTATGATCCCATGTTGTGACAGTTGTTAAAATGGGTCTGTCACATGATCATTTTATAGTTGTTAAAAAGACTCCCCTAGAAGTTGCTGGCAGCAACTCCCAGCATCCTGGGCCACTGGTGATGCTGGGTGGTAGCACATGTTCTGTAGCCAATCACCATCTGGGGATCCATCCAGGAAGGGCGGGGCTAATTCAACAGGTAATCCACACCTAGCAGTGCCAGAGATCCAACTTTCTAAAAGAGTCAAGTATAATTATAAAACGCAGGAGATGTCTTGGCAAACCTCATTTGGGTGACTTTAGGATGCTCTCCAGGAGATGGTTTGAAAATTTCATTTATAGAAGAATGTTATAGCCAGATTATTCATTGGGGCTGTCTTTGGGATCAGGAGATTCTCCTGTGGCTTCCAATCACTCATCAGGCTTTGGGATTCAAAGTGCTGGCAAAAATATTTAAAATGTGTCCGGGTTCAGAAGCCTTATCTTTAGCAGATCATCTTTTTCCAAATAAGCTTTCTCATTCAAGTACAGGCAGTAGATCAGGGCTACAAAACTCCAGGCAGTGACTAGACAGCAGCAAAGAGCTACAGGAATAGAGATCCAGGTCCTTCCCTATCATCTAATCCCATTTTACTTTATTTATTTTATTTTAGTATGAAATTTATTTGCCGCCCATCTCATATCCAATGACTCTGGGCAGCTTACAAAATAATCTGTAGGTCTATTAAACTGGCTGTATGCCCCAAATCATGCCATCGTATTAGTCAATCATGAATAAATCAAGCCACAAGGAAAATATTGGGGAAAGGTGGAATCAGGAGTGAAATATTTTCACTGGCTTCCACTCTGTATGTCAAAAACCCCTCTTAATCTAACGCAAAACCGCAATACCTGGTTGCAGTGGATCTTCAATATACAACATGGATGGTCTGTAACCATCTAGCATATTCTTCTGAACTTCATCCTTGGCTACATAGGAACCCCCATCCTTGATTCGGATCCCTGTTTTCAGGTAGTTGAAATGACGGCCGTATAGTTCAAAAAATTCTATTAAAAGGACGCCGTAATTGGCATTGGGGGTGCAGGCGTCCCCCCTGGGATGTAGCTGTTGGAAAGAAGCAAAAGGGGTTGAGAAAACCCAACTTCAATTTTCTGGACCATCCCATTCAAAAAACATACGAAGAACGGCTGCGTGACTTGGGTTTGACTAGTCTAAAGAAAAGAAGAAATAGTGGAGACATGATAGCAGTGTTCCAGTATCTGAGGGGCTGCCACAAGGCAGAGGGGGGCAGTTTGTTCTCCAGAGCACCAGAGGGAAGGATGAGAAACAATGGTTGGAAACTGATCAAAGAGAGAAGCAACCTGGAATTAAGGAGAAACTTCCTGACACTGAGGACAATCAACCAGTGGGACAGCTGGCCTCCAGAAATCGTGGGCGCTCCATCACTGGAGATTTTTAAGAAAAGACTAGACATTCACCTGTCTGAGACAGTGTAGGTTATCCTGTTTGAGCGGGAGACTGGACTAGAAGACCTCCAAGGTCCCTTCCAGCTCTATTCTATTCTATTCTATTCTATTCTATTCTATTCTATTCTATTCTATTCTATTCTATTCTATTCTATTCTATTCTATTCTATTCTATTCCTTGTTCTGTATTCTATTCTGTTCTGTTCTGTTCTATTCTATTCCTTGTTCTGTATTCTATTCTATTCTGTTCTATTCTAGCTCTTATTCTATTCTAGGTCTTATTCTATTCTAGCTCCTATTCCATTCCATTCCATTCTATTCTATTAACAATTGAACGAAATCCATGAAAAGAAAGCCCAGCCAGTGAAGAACAAGAATCCTGCACCATAAAAAGCATTTTCCAATCTCCTAGACAGGATACGTTCCACCCTCAATACAGCAATCCAATAACTTCAAATGCTTTCAAGCCTATCTCTGCAAAATTCCTGATGGGACCCCTCTTTGTGCTCAGGTGGTAGAAGCAACATCTGTAGCTGCCGTTCTGCGTAACTCCATCAAACTATTTTATTTATTTGTTTGTTTATTTGTTTAAACTTATATGCCGCCCTTCTCCTAAGACCCAGGGCGGCTCACAACAATAATACAAGTAAAAACATAACATGAAATCAATTAAAATCACTACTTACAATAAAAACTAGAAAATTTATCACACTCATACCACACACAATCACAGGCAAAGGCCCAGGGGCAGAGTGCAAGCTCACACGCCCCAAACCTGTCTGCATAAATGTGTCTTCAGCAGTTTTCGGAAAGCTAGGAGGGAGGAAGCAGTGCGAACCTCTGAGGGAAGCTGGTTCCAGAGGGCTGGGGCAGCAACGGAGAAGGCCCTAGCCCTAGGCCCCGCCAGATGGCATTGTCTAACAGACGGGACCTGTAGGAGGCCAACCCTATGTGCCCTAGCCGGTCACTGGGGTTCATGAGGCAGAACTAATTCTGCAACTCTATGATGGAGAGTTGATCATCACATCATGCTACACTTTTGTTATTTCTTTTATTTCCCGCCTTTATTGTTTTCACAGATAACTCAAGAGAGTGAACATATCCAACATGCCTTTCTCCTCCAACTGATTTTTTTTTTAAGTTTTTAATTCTGTACCATTATGAGCAGTAAGGGATATGCAACCCTTAGGACACATATTCATGAACCGTCAGAAAAGAATTTTAACTTACTTGGAGGAAACTGACAGCCATTAAAAAAAGACTGTAAGATCCAATTCCACCTGTGAATACTTCATTGAGGTCCCTTTGCAATAAGAACTGTTTCAATACTAAAACTAAATATGGCAATACAGGATATTTCTGCAAAAAGAAAAAAGAAGATGGAAATTAAATTTTTACTTCTCATGTGTTGTCCGGTTAGAACAGAGTTTCTTAACCTCAGCCCCTTTAAGATGGGTGGACTTCAACTCCCAGAATTCCATGGAATTCAAAGCAGAGTAACTACAGATTAGATAAGACAGGGCAACTTCATTGCAAAGTTTTTTCTTTGACATATCTATCTATATACAGGTTGAATCAGTAAAATGTTCTCCGCCCTTCTGCCATAAAATTCTGATAATTCTCATAATTCGCCTGCAGCTCCAGGAACAAAAAGTTACTGCCAAGATTAAAACAATCGGTATGCAGCATTGAAGGCCAAACTTTGCTTGCCTTTAAAACTGAAACAGAGTTTGGATATGGAAATACAATTTTCAGGGAACAGGAAGGGGGAAAAAAAAATAAAGGAGAATATTTGTAGCACAGGGTTGACATATGGGGTCCTTGGTGCCTCGTTGAGCTTTCTTGCTTTCTTGCAGATGTTTCATGGGGGGGGGGAGAAGAATCCCAAATTCTAATTTTAAAACTGTTGTGTTCTCTAGTGGATGTGATGAAAAATGACAAGCATTGCTAGAGGCGTGCTGAATTATTATTTTTTTCCCCCGCTCTGAAATTTTCAACTCTGCCCTTTGCAAGAAGACATGCACACCACCCCTGATGTTTGTCTTTTTCTCTATGCATATTGCAGGAGCCTGATTTATCATCTTGGTGCTCCGCGGACCCCTTGGTTCAACTATCTCCACTGTGAGGTCCTTGGTGGTCTCTGAGCTTGTTTGTGTTTCTTGCAGACAGCTGGTTTGAAAGAGGGATCAAAGAGGGCATCTATGTCAAAATTGAACAGCCCTCTCTCAACAGAGGGGGAGGGACACAACATCATCTATCTCCAGTCTACACAGCAGTCCTTTCAGCAGTTCCAAGAAGACTCCACGCCCATTTGCACTACTCAGCTGACCCTGAGGACATAGATAAGCCTCCAAGTGGCCTCAATGACTCTCTAAAACAGCGGTTCTCAACCTGTGGGTCGCGACCCCATTTGGAGTTAAACGACCATTTCACGGGGGTCGCCAAACACCACAGTCCGCCATATTTTGTTTTGGGTCGGCCATTGTTTTTTGGGTCGGCCATTTTTCCCCTTTGCGATGTGGGCCGTCGCACCACACATGCGCGATGCGGGCCCATTTTTTTTGTCGGCCATTTTTTTCCCCTTTGCCATGCGGGCCGTCGCGCCGCGCATGCGCGATGCGGGCCCGCCATTTTTCTTTTTTTTGGTCGGCCATTTTTTTTTTGATCGGCCATTTTTTTTTTGGTCGGCCATTTTTTTCCCCTTTGCCATGCGGGCCGTTGCACCGTGCATGTGCGATGCGCCCCGTCGCGCCACGCATGCGCCCTGTCGCATCGCACATGCGCGATGCACCCCGTCGCGCCGCACATGCGCGATGTGGGGCGGGGTCGAGCCCCGGAAAAGGTTGAGAACTGCTGCTCTAAAAGAATACAAATGACCAGCTGCCTGCAAGGAGTATAAATCCTTCCGTTCCCCAAGAGCTAAAGAAGCTTCTTGGATGAGAAGGAAATATCTCTGAAGAAAAACAAGAAAGCCCTGTCGTTGCCTCTTGAGAAAGCATCTTTAAGACAATTATGGCCTGGATGGCTCAGAATCTCTCCATAGACATATACAATATTGTATTGCTTAGCCAGAGAGGGTACAAATTGAAAGGAGATTGTGCAAAATGCCAAGTTCAGTCTTCTTCCACCCTGCCCTAAAGGCCTGTTCTACGAGGAGATGTACAAAGTATTAAGTTACAAATTAATAGTTATGAGCTTAACTAGCCGGAAGAAAGTCTATGTTGTCACTGTGAAAGCAAACTAAGTTGGTAGTGGTTTGTTTACAAATTGACTAAATGAGTCAAATGTCTTTAGCAGACTAACAAATGTCTACACCAGGAGTCTTCAAACTTGGCCGTTTGATGACTTGTGGACTTCAACTCCCAGAATTCCTCAGCCAGCGTGCCTGGCTGAGGAATTCTGGGAGGGGTCTTCAAACTTGGCCCTTTGATGACTTGTGGACTTCAACTCCCAGAATTCCTCAGCCAGCGTGCCTGGCTGAGGAATTCTGGGAGGGGTCTTCAAACTTGGCCCTTTGATGACTTGTGGACTTCAACTCCCAGAATTCCTCAGCCAGCGTGCCTGGCTGAGGAATACTGGGAGGGGTCTTCAAACTTGGCCCTTTGATGACTTGTGGACTTCAACTCCCAGAATTCCTCAGCCAGCGTGCCTGGCTGAGGAATTCTGGGAGGGGTCTTCAAACTTGGCCCTTTGATGACTTGTGGACTTCAACTCCCAGAATTCCTCAGCCAGCGTACCTGGCTGAGGAATACTGGGAGGGGTCTTCAAACTTGGCCCTTTGATGACTTGTGGACTTCAACTCCCAGAATTCCTCAGCCAGCATGCCTGGCTGAGGAATTCTGGGAGTTGAAGTCCACAAGTCATAAAAGGGCCAAGTTCGAAGACCCCTGGTCTACACCATTCCTATTGTACTTTTCCCCTCCAAAATGTTTGGGGGAAGGTGGGAAAGAGAGAAAGGGAGAACTTAAGATTTTGCTGGGATTACGTTCTGCTCATTCAACTGAGTGCAAAGGTAAAATTGAGCATTCCTTGTGGACTTTCCCACTCGAGAATTAGAAACCTGATTCATTAATTAATTATTTTTTTAAAAAAAGTGAGACTCACGGGAAGGCATTCTCAAAAACACGTTCACCTGTTGTTGCTGCTTTCAATTACAGTGTGAGCATTTTATAAGAAAGGGGGAACAATGTTTACATTCCTCATCAACTGACCTTAATAAAATCTCTGATGAGATAGGCAGCCTTTACTCCATTTTGTACGTTAAAGCTGATATCCACTTTTACTTCAGTATAGGAGTCTGTCAGTTTAATGATAGGAACCTGAAGAAAGAGAAAACAGCATCTTTGTCTTTAAAAAAAAAAAGGTTTCTGATAAAGAATTGGTCTTAGTTCGGTACAAAACACCTTTAAAATTAAACCAAACAGAATTCAGGGATTTGACCTCTGCTTGCAACGCTTAGATCCAAAGCTTTGATTTGAGGACAATTTGACTGAATCAGCTCTTCTAGCTGAACCTACCAACTCAGTTCAGAATAATGAATAGAATTTTGCACCATGAGCCAATCTGAAAATTCAGCTGACTTTTATGTATATGCATACATACTTTTATACAACTAACACTTTGGACTGAATTACAAATTTAAACTTAATACTCTATCTGTTGCATAGAGACCATTAATATGAAGCTGAGAGAATTGAGATACAATTCCAAACGCAAAACATCTGCTTTTATACATGAACAGATAATAAGAGAAAACAAAACATTAAAGAAATGAACTATTCTTTATTCCAATGAAAAAAAGAGTGATGTTTCAAAAAAAAAAAGAAGAAAGGAGTTTAGCAGAAAGGACAGGTGCTTGTTGAATCCATATTTACTGATGTAATTTGCACCACTGAAATAAATGTGCAGCTTCTCTTTGTATCCTATACATTGGTTTATGCCAAATGGTAAACTGAGACAAAAAGATGTAAAGCCATCAATTATATAATTATACACATGACATAACCTGAGGCAAATTATGTCAATTGTCAGGACAGACTCTGAAATAACAGGGCTGTCCATTATTAAATGAATGAAGATTTGAACTGTGGCAGCCCTGTCAAATTGGGGGTGTGTGTATCTATTCAACTGAAATTAACAGAACAACAAGAGTTGGAAGGGACCTTGGAGGTCTTCTAGTCCAACCCCCTGCTTCAGCAGGAGATCCTATACCATTTCAGACAAAGTACAGTTTGCACTGCAATATTGTTCAGATATTTCACAGATTACATTTTAGGGGGAAAAATGACTATCTAGAATTTAAGTCAGAAACAGCGGAAGTATAACCACTTTAATAATGATTATAAAACAGACATCTGAAGTCTAAACCCAGCTTTTATTCTAGCCTCAGCCTGGAGCTCAAGCTACCTTACAAGGTTGCTGTAAAGTGCAAAAATGGAGGAACAAAGAATGTCTATACCACTTGAGCTCCTGAAAGACTGGATATTTAATGAACAAAATATGCAATGCTCAAATGGTTTCAGATGATCTTGCTTGGGGTCTGTCAGACAGAACACACAGTGCATGAGAAGCACCAACACAAAGGCATTTTTAAAATGATTTCTATTATAATGCTTTGGTAAGACCACACTTGGAATGTTGAATCCAGTTTTGGTCACAACTATATAAAAACGATGTTGAGACTCTAGAAAGAGTGCAGAGAAGAGCAACAAAGATGATCAGGGGACTGGAGGCTAAAGCATATAAGGAACGGTTGCTGGAATTGGGTTTAATGAAGAGAAGGACAAGGGGGGACATGTTTAATGAAGAGAAGGACAAGGGGGGACATGATAACAGTGTTCCAATATCTCAGGGGCTGCGATAAAAAGAGGGAGTCAAGCTATTCTCCAAAGCACTTGCAAGCAGGACAAGAAGCAACAGATGGAAACTAATCAAGGAGAAAAGCAACCTAGAACTAAGGAGAAAATTCCTGACCGTTAGAACAATTAACCAGAGGAAAAACCTGCCTCGAGAACCTGTGAATGCTCCATCACTAGGAGTTTTTAAGAAGAGATTGGACAGCCATTTGTCTGAAACGGTATAGGGTTTCTTGCCTGAGCAGGGGGTTGGACTAGATGACCTCCAAGGTCCCGACTTGCAACCCTGTTATTTGCAAGGTAGACGTTCCACAGGAATTGACCAATCTGAGTTGAATCACCCCCCCTCCCCCATACTACAGGCACAAGAAGCACGCGCACGTACACAAAATTAACTTACAGTTGCTTTATCTAAAACCTTCACTGAACCTTTATCGGCCACGTTGTGCTTTCGAAGTGCTTCTTCCAGGGTCCACAGTGGCAAAGTCTCCCATTTTCCAAACACCACTAAGTCAATATCGCTGGAAAGAGAAGGCAGGAGGTTAATACTCTGTTCAGGTGCATTTTGGAATCAGAATGGGTAGATTTCTGCAGAAGAACCAGCCTATCGCTTCGTACAAAAAAGACTTTGAGGTCTTTTCCGCCGAGCCAAGATGGCGCCGAAAGCGAAGAAGGAAGCTGTCCCAGCCAAGACGGAGGCAAAGTCCAAAGCACTTAAAGTGAAGAAAGCCGTGTTGAAAGGTGTCCACAGTCACAAGAAGAAAAAAAATCAGGATATCGCCCACCTTCCGGAGACCAAAGACTTTGCGGTTACGGCAACAGCCCAAGTATCCCCGGAAGAGCGCCCCACGGAGGAACAAGCTTGACCACTATGCCATCATCAAGTTCCCACTGACCACGGAGTCAGCCATGAAGAAAATTGAGGACAACAACACCCTGGTCTTCATCGTGGACGTGAAGGCCAACAAGCACCAGATCAAACAGGCGGTCAAGAAGCTGTACGACATTGATGTGGCCAAGGTCAACACCTTGATCAGGCCCGACGGAGAGAAAAAAGCCTACGTCCATCTGGCTCCAGATTACGATGCACTCGACGTGGCCAACAAGATTGGAATAATCTGAGCGGAATCTGGCTAGAGTGGCTCAAAACACGGCATTTGTACAAGTAGTTTACTCATCATTTTTACAAAACTCTTCCAAGGTTTTACAATAAATTATCCTGAACGCCAATAATAAAAAAAAAAAGACTTTGAGCTTTCTAAGGGACACCTACTTCAGATACTCTTCGGGCAGTTAATGAAGGCTACTTCCCGGTCTCCGACTTATGGAAACATTAATGCAGGGGTAGGCAACTTTGGCTCTTTTGTGACTCGTGGACTTCAACTCCCAGAATTCCCGAGCCAGCCATGCTGAGGGGAAAGGGAGAAGTTTCCAAGCTGAGTTATGCTGGCTCAGGAATTCTGGGAGTTGAAGTCCACCAGTCATAAAAGAGCCAAGTTTGAAGACCCCTGGTTTAAATATTTAAATATTTTTCCTCACAGTCACGTGATCAAAATTCAGGCATTTGGGCAGGGGTAGGCAACCTTGGCTCTTGTATGACTCGTGGACTTTCCTTTCCCCTCAGCATGGCTGGCTCGGGAATTCTGGGAGTTGAAGTCCACCAGTCATAAAAGAGCCAAGGTTGCCTACCCCTGCCCAAATGCCTGAATTTTGATCACGTGACTGTGAGGAAAAATATTTAAATATTTAAACCAGGGGTCTTCAAACTTGGCTCTTTTATGACTGGTGGACTTCAACTCCCAGAATTCCCAAGCCAGCCATGCTGAGGGGAAAGGGAGAGGTTTCCAAGCTGAGCCATGCTGGCTCAGGAATTCTGGGAGTTGAAGTCCACGAGTCACAAAAGAGCCAAGGTTGCCTACCCCTGTGTTAATGCGTCCACCCCATCTTAGATGTATAAATCTGTCCGATGACTAATCTGAGCCTTCCTCAGCTGAAGGCTCATTTCAAATGTTGTTAGAACGAGATAAGCTGAGGAATAAACTGGGAATGGGGAGGGGAAGGCAGAGCCCCCCTCCCGCAAATATAGCGCTCGCTTAGTGACCGCAATTGGGATTGGCAACTCGGTTAAGTGAAGCAGTCTCTAACTGAAACCGCGACTGCGTTTAAGATCTTACTTCAGTCTTTCTTTGGCTTTACAGACCTGTGAAGGACCCTAACTGTGAGAACTCGTCATAAAGTTACTTTCCCGTCACTGTTGTAACTGGGAACGGTTGCCAAATAAGGATGAGCTGTAGGCTGAGTTGCGTGCAGCAAAGATATAAAATGCAAATGCAATAAATAAAAGGCACTAACCTAGTAGGCAAATATAAACCAGTCTTAAAACTTCCAAATATCTGCACCTGGGGGAGAAGAAAACCCAAACACAAAAATTAAAACCTTTCACCATAAGCATAAAGAATCAGCAGCAATGAAGACTGGAGATCATCCAGTATATAGGATTAATCTAGAGATCAAGCTAAGTCATAAGCAAGCAGACATTGAATATGATGTCTGAATATATGTTTCTGGAGAAACCGAAGAACAAAGCCATTGCCTTTTTTTAAGTTTATCCATGGCTTCACTTAACTATCCAGTTGCTGTGGGACAGGGGTAGGCAACCTTGCCTTTTTTTTATCACTTCTCGACTTCAACTCCCAGAATTCCTGAGCCAGCCATGCTGGCTGAGGAATTCTGGGAGTTGAAGTCCACAAGTCACAAAGGGGCCATAGTTCCCTCATGCTTGCTCAGGAATTCTGGGAGTTGAAGTCCACGAGTCATAAAAGAGCCAAGGTTGTCTACCCCTGCTGTAGGAGAACAAAGCGAGTCTAAAGTCAGACATTCTGCAGAGTCTTCGCAGCTGCATCCACTCATGGAGATGTTTGCTCAAACAGATCTGGTTAGCAGACAGCTTTCTAAGTTTGCTGACAACCATGATCATTGCAGAAGCTTTCAGAAATCCTAGCAAAATCTCTGGCTAATACTTGTCTGAAGCTCCTTAATCTCTTATCCTGTGATGGACCCGGATCAGAATCCCTGGGACAAGCACCCTCCAGATGATGCTTAAGAATTATTTTCAGATTTGCATACCCCACCAAGGCAAAAGTAATAGCACTTAGGCTTATATACCGCTTCACAGTGCTTTACAGCCCTCTCTAAGTGATTTACAGAGTCAGCCTATGGCCCCAACTATCCAGGTCCTCATTTTACCGACCTGGCAAGGACAGAAGGCTGAGTCAACCTTGAGCTGGTCAGGATCGAACTCCTGGCAGTGGGCAGAGCTAGCCTGCAATACTGCATTCTAAGCACAAGGAAGGAAGGAAGGAAGGAAGGAAGGAAGGAAGGAAGGAAGGAAGGAAGGAAGGAAGGAAGGAAGGAAGGAAGGAAGGAAGGAAGGAAGGAAGGAAGGAAGGAAGGAAGGAAGGAAGGAAGGAAGGAAGGAAGGAAGGAAGGACAATAGCACTTAGACTGTTGCACGTTAGACTGGGGCATGTTGTCCCCAGCAATCTGGGTCCTCATTTTACCGACCTCGGAAAGATGGAAAGCTGAGTCAACCTTGAACCGATGAGAATCGAACTGCTGGCAGTCGGCAGAATTAGCCTGCAATATACTGCATTCTAACAACTGCGCCGCTACGGCTCAATAATCACATAAAGGCCTAATCAAGAAAACTGATGGGAACTACATGCTGTTCATCCTTTTAAGCAAAGGCCTGGCTTTCTTCTTTAGGAATGATCTAAGTTGCTTCCTTCCTTTGGCAGCTGTGTTATCCCGATTCCAGGGTAATTAAAAGCCTCTCCCAATCGCCCTAATGGTGAAGCCTGATTGATGCCAAGAACGGCTCTCACTTACTAGGAATGTTTGTGTCTAAGCACATTCCCTGGAGTAACACAGAAATGACACAATTGCTGGCTTCTATAAATAGTTTAAGAAAAGCATGCTTGAATGCCAACGCTTCTTTTATCGTTTCCTTCAAAATGCTAAGCTCACACACGTTCTCAACAGCATCCCTTTTTTAAAAAAAAAATGGATTCTAATTTTTCAGATGAACGACAATGAACCTGCCAGTGGACAGCTTGCTACCAGATGTAAACAGATGACCGTGGGGTTTTTTTGTTGTTGTTTTTTGCTTCCAGTTTTAGATTCATGCCACACAAATGCAACTGGAGGGAAAGAAAAAAAAAAAAAGCTAAGCACATCCATGGCAGTGTCTTTCCCACTGCTTGGAGATTTGGTTTTCTTAGCTCTTCCGTCAAGTTTTTCAGATCTGTTCAAGCTACGCAGGTTCCAACTGAATGCAAAGGAGACCTTTGTGATCTCTGAACTTTGCCTACATGGTTTACACGTTGCCCTTTTGCGAATTATTTCGGTCACTGATGATCTGACTCCTGAGCTCACCGGAGCCAAAAATGTCAGCGATGTGTTTGCTTTAAGGTTATGCTGGGAGACTTCCAGTTGCCTTTCCCTTTAAGGTCTTTTTGGTCTCCTTCCCACAGACTGAATTGTTGAGGGGAAGGGGCAGTCAGGAATGTCGCTACCTACAAGAGGGAAATGGAATCTGAAAGTCAAAAAGCGACTGGCCGATCTAGAACAGGCAACAGTTTACGGCAGGGGTGTCTGACCTTGGCCACTTTTAAGATTTGCGGACTTCAGCTCCCAGAATTCCCCAGCCAGTGTGGCTCGTTAGGGGATTCTGGGAGTTGGGAGTCCACAAGTCTTAAAAATGGCTAAGTTTGAGGCCCCTGCTTTAACACAAGGTGCAAACTCATCCCAAAACCTTTTGCTGATCCTATCGTTCGACATGGCTGGCTGAGGAATTCTGGGAGCTGAAGTTGACAGGTCTTAAGATGGCCAAGGTTGGGCATCTTGCAGATTAATTAGACAAGGAAAACTGGAAGTCTTTTTTATCGATTGCATTTGCTTCCTCTCAAGTTCCAACTGAACCCTTTGGCCAGGGTGACCGAGAGGAACGTGCAAAACAGCTGAATCACCGTTTCAGACCCGACTGAAGCTATGCAAATGTAGAATAAAGACTGCCTCACTTTAGCACCAGATTGTTTCTGCCTTTAATACCGCTGAACGTCATCTAAAGTCTACAGCCATTGGACAAGAAACGCCAGCATCTTCGGCAACTTAGAGAGTTTGCTAAACTTACATCCGCATTGGGCCAGAGTTCCTTTATTACGTTTTCTATCCTGTTCACCACCTCCATCCGCATTCTTTCCTCTTCGTGTCTAGGGGACATGTACTTGTAGAAGTCATTGATTTCTTCGTGAAGGCTGAAAAAGAAGAGGGCTGGGTTAGCAAAACGACATAATCACGAGGAGAGGGGAGAGGGAGACTTAAAAGGGTTTTGTCTGTGGCTTTAGGTAGGCTTCCTCCAAAATCATTGTCATCCAGCTCGCGGAGAAATCAGGCTGCTTCATGAAGGGACTTTTTAAGTCCCATCCTATAAAAATGCCTCTCACGGAAATCCCAAGCCAGCCTTAGCCTTGTGATACATTAGAAGAGAGACTGTTTAATACTTCTACTGCCCACAAGTTCTCTTTGGCCATCTGTTCTGCAGCACAGGAACGGAAGATAAGAAGAAGTGAGGTGAGAAGCTGGAGGTATGGTAGAGATGGCCTTGGAGAAAGTAAGTTGCTCGAGTAAAATAGGGAAAGGGTGAGAAAGAAACTCAAGACGGCCCCATCTTGATGCTCTTTGGTCTAAGACAGGGGTAGGCAACCTTGGCTCTTTTATGACTCGTGGACTTAAACTCCCAGAATTCCTGAGCCAGCCACGCTGAGGGGAAAGGGAGAGGTTTCCAAGCTGAGCCATGCTGGCTCAGGAATTCTGGGAGTTGAAGTCCACCAGTCATAAAGCAACCTAGGCCTAGGCCAGAGATAGGCACCTTGGCTCTTTTATGACTGGTGGACTTCAACTCCCAGAATTCCTCAGCCAGCCACGCTGAGGGGAAAGGGAGAGGTTTCCAAGCTGAGCCATGCTGGCTCAGGAATTCTGGGAGTTGAAGTCCATGAGTCATAAACCGGCCTAGGCCAGAGATAGGCAACCTTGGCTCTTTTATGACTGGTGGACTTCAACTCCCAGAATTCCTCAGCCAGCCACGCTGAGGGGAAAGGGAGAGGTTTCCAAGCTGAGCCAGGCTGGCTCAGGAATTCTGAGAGTTGAAGTCCATGAGTCATAAAGCGACCTAGGCCTAGGCCAGAGATAGGCAACCTTGGCTCTTTTATGACTGGTGGACTTCAACTCCCAGAATTCCTCAGCCAGCCACGCTGAGGGGAAAGGGAGAGGTTTCCAAGCTGAGCCATGCTGGCTCAGGAATTCTGGGAGTTGAAGTCCACCAGTCATAAAAGAGCCAAGGTGGCCTACCCCTGGTCTAAGAGGAAGGGAAGGGGAAATGATGTCAGGCTTTCAGAACTGTTATTATAGATAGTCCTCAACTTACAATCACAAGCAAGACCAAATCTCCATTGCTAATCAAGGCAGTTGTTAAGGGAGGTACGTCCTATTTGCCACAGTTAAGGCATCACTTCAGTTGTTAAGTGAATCCTGTGGTCATTACACAAATCGGCTCCGCCCCATTGACTTTGCTGCAAAGGTCGTAAATGGTGCAAAGGTCGTAAATAACGAACGTGTGACCCCAGGATGTACAAAGAAATTTTGATTTTGATCACGTGACCCTGGGGAGGCCACAATGAATGTTACGTGTGAGGACTGATCATGCCACTTTGGTTAACTTTGATTGGTTGCTAAACTAATGGTTCTCACGTCAAGGATGATCAACTTGATCAATAAAACAGGAGTTCTGGTATTTCTTGCCGGGCCTGTTTCCTGACCTGATTTACCTCGAAGGCGGGCAGATTTAGATTCAAACAACTAATGGTGAAAAACCTAAGAGGGAGGACACGGATTACACTTCAGATACGATTTGTAACTCAGGGTTGAGAGAGGTTTTTTTTTTTGGTAGACGTTTCATTACCCAACTAGGTAACATCATCAGTGCTTGAGGATGGTGATGTAGCACTGATGGCATTACCCAAATGGGCAATGAAACGTCTGCAAGAAAACAACCCAGCTCAGAGAGCACCAAGGGCCCCTCGCTTTCTCGTTTATTACGACGGTTTCGCAGATTACACAGGGCCGTTAAATGTGGCCCGAACCACAATTTCAGACTGCAGATGGGAAGACCCAACATCCTGAAGCCACAAACAGGTAGCCCACACTTTCACCTAAGGATGACATCCTGAATGTCAGCAAAACACCGCCCTCTCCCTAGAATGACCCAGATATTCAACAGCACACCATGTTGACACTAATAGTTAATATTAACAGCTCTGATAAATGCAGTCAACATTACGATGTTTTTTCGCAATACAAATCAACAGTTACACGATTGATTACAAGGGTTCGTTTGCAGCCCTCTTGTTAGTGGGGGGAAAGAGGAGAAACATTTCTCTCTGGGTCTCTCTTGTGATATAGAGCAGGCCTAAGAAGCAACCTGGAATTAAGGAGAAACTTCCTGAGAGTGAGGACAATCAACCAGTGGAACATGCTTGCTCCCAGAAATCGTGGGCGCTCCATCACTGGAGATTTTAAAGAAGAGACTGGACAGTCACCTATCTGAGATGGTGTAGGTTTTCCTGCTTGAGCAGGGGGCTGGACTAGAAGACCTCCAAGGTCCCTTTCTTCCGTTCCATTCCATTCCATTCTCCATACAGTATTCTATTCTATTTTGTATTCTATTCTATATTCTATGTTCCATATTCTCTATTCTATTCTGTTCTGTTCTATTCTGTTATTCTATTCTCTATTCTATTCTATTCTCTATTCTATTCTATTCTATTCTATATTCTATTCTCTATTCTATTCTATATTCTATTCTATTATTCTATTCTATATTCTATTCTATTCTATATTCTATTCTATATTCTATTCTATTCTATTCTATATTCTATTCTATATTCTATTCTACTCTACTCTACTCTACTCTACTCTACTCTACTCTACTCTACTCTACTTCTATTCCTTAAACCTGTGCCTCTCTCCAGGCCAACAACTTTAAGATGTGTGGACTTCAACTTCCAGAATACTGGCAAATATCTGTAGCTCGGGGGTAGGATGAGGGTGGAGGTTTGTTCTCCGAGCTTGTGGGCTGGTTTCTGAACGTTTCATTACCAGGCTAGGTAACATCTTCCGCAAAGTTTAGGGGATGCCAGTGTTCCTCTGTTTGTAAGGGCTTCAGGTGTGGGTGTGTCAACTGAGGGTCTTGTGATGGGTCAAGTGTGAGTCAAGCCTCTCACTGATGACTCACACCTGAGCCATCACAAGACCCTCACTTGACACACCCACACTTGAACCCCTTAGGAACATCGACACTGACATGCCCGCTGAAACTCCGCTGAAGATGTTACTTAGCCTGGAACCAAAAGGTTCAAAAACTTGGACTAGATGATCTCCAAGGTCCCTTCCAACATCATCATCATCATTATTAATTAATTAATTAATTAATTAATTAAACAAATTTATATAGCTGCACACCTCAGACATAGCCGTCTCTGGGTGGTTTACGAAAGCTTGCCTGCCTTTCTTTTTTTAAACAGGGGAATATTGGAAGTGCCAGAACCATGTCTTCATTCCTTTTTAAAAAAAAAAAAAAAAAACTTAAAAGAGACGTGAGGAAAAACAGATGGGAATTATTTCCAATATCGTCAAAACCGCTCACCGCGCATGGCCTGTTGTCCCTTGGGGTAGAAGGAGAACTCTCATCCATGCAGCTGTTTCTCTGAAGCGCTACCTCTCTTGATATTATAAGCCACCTTCCCAAATCTCGGTGTCATACAGGGAGTCCCAAAATGTATGTGCTAATCAAAAAAAGCGGGTTTTGCCCCATTAAGTGAATCACCGCAATTGTTAAACTTATAACGCCATGGTTGTGTGAATTTGGCTTCCCTGTTGCATTTGCTTGTTGGAAAGTTGCAAGAGGGGAAACACATCATCCCAGGACACGCAACTGTCATAAATATGAAACCAGTTGCCATGTATCTGAACTTTGATTAGGTGACCATGGGGATGCTGCGACGGTTGTTAAGGGTGAAAAATGGTTGTGTTACTTTTTTTCAGTGCTGTTAAAACTTTGAATAGCACTAGCACTTAGACTTCTAGACCGCTTCACGGTGCTTTGTACAGTTCTCTCTAAGCAGTTTACAGAGTCAGCATCTTGGCCCCAGCAATCTGTCTGGGTCCTCATTTTACCGACCTCAGAAGGTTGGGGCCACCTTCAGCCAGTGAGAACAGTCACTCAATGTGAGAAGGGTCACTAAATGAATGGTTGTTAAATCAAGAGCTATCTGTACCTCCTCTGCAATAGTTTCATCTGATCTGTTATCAGTTTCAGCTTCTTGACTCTCTTTCCAGCCCTTTCCGTTTTTGAAACAACTCTCCAGCACCTGCACCACCTCTCCGGAGTTAGATGAAAAGGAGAATGCTGAACATTTAAAACCCAAATCTCCAGATGACTTCTCTCCGCGGCTTTGTGTACATACTGAACCGCAAGGAAGAAAGAACAGAGCCAGAGTGAAACCTCACACCTCCTGTAGATAGAGTGGAGTCACTGGACACAGTTCCTACCATCCAAGAAGCTCCTTCAGCAAAACATCTCCTGAGGTAGAAATTCAATAATGTTGATTGTTTTAATAAAAAACTTTAAAAAAAAACATCTCCTGATCAACACAGGAGAGGCTGCTGGAAGACCTAACAGAAATCAAGAACTTCTGTTGATTATTTCCCCCTCCCCTCTTCATAAAGATATCGATTAGGGCAATTAAGGCTATTTCAGGGGTAAATCAAGACCTGAAGCCAGGCTGAGACGCATCTAATGCAAGGGTCCCCAATCCCCGGTCCATGGACCAGTACTGGTCCATAGCATACCAGCAACTGGGCCACACAAACAAAGCCCTATCTGCAGGATGCAACCACGCATCCTCTGGTCCACAGAAAAACCTCTGGTCCCTGGTGCTGAAAAGGTTGGGGACCTCTGATCTAATGTATTTAGTTCCCTCCCTTCCATCCAGGATGGGGCCCATAAGCGACGCTTGAGCAGGGTCTGCAGGATTGTCTGGGATGCTACACGTCTTCTCCATGGCCTGTTCTCCTGGTTCCCTTCGGGGGGGGGGGGCTTCGTGGTATCCGAAGAAGAACATCCAGATTCAGCCACATTTTTGTTCCATATAGCATCAACCTTGTTTACTCTCAAGCTTCCTCTTTCCGCCACGTGTTCAAGATGGATGGTGATTAACATTTATATTAATCCTATCAAAACAAGGAGCTTTTATCAAGTTTGCTCTAAATTGGATGGCCACTGTCCCCCCGGGTGCTTTGTCCCCCCAAAAGTGCCTTCTCAACCCTAGTTCAAACACATCTGAAGGACTACACCTGTACAGGATACTACAGATAGCTCTCAACTTACAACAGTTCGTTAGTGTCCGTTCAAAGTTACAAAGGCGTTGGAAAAAGTGACCCAGGACCGTTTTCACACTTATGACCACTGCAGCACTCCCAGGGTCACGTGATCAAAATTCAGATGCTTGCCAACGGGGTCAGACTTATGACGGTTGCAGCGTCCCGCGATCATCTGATCCACTTTTGCAGCCTCCTAACAAGCAAAGCCAATGGGGAAGCCAGATTCACTGAACAAGCGGGGTTAACACTGCACCGATTCGCTTAGCAACGGTGGCAAGAAAAGTCGTATAAACGGGGCAAAACTCACTTAACAAATGTCTTGCTTAGTAACAAAAACGTTGGGCTCAATTGTGGTCATTAAGCTGAGGACTACCTGTATTGTCCCTCAATCCATCTTTCTGATCACTAGATCAACTGTTTTGAGCCGTGCCCTCACTCGTGCTTTCCTTCAAAAGCACCCAGCAATTGTGTAAAGTCAACCTGAAGGATGAAAAAAAAAATAAGAAATAAAGCAAGGCCGATTCTCATGTCTACCGGGAACGTATCCAAAAGCCACCAAACGTCATTAACAATTTTATTTTATTTTTTGGCAAAGGAGGTCATTTTCTAGTACATTCTTCTATCCAATGTTGAAACAGGGTGATGCTTATTCTAACCCAGATCATACTGGGGCAAGTGCGTTTAAAAATAAAATTAGGAAATATGATCAACGGGATGTCATGTAGCACACTCTGCAAGTCTCCAAACACAAGTAACTTTGCTAAAGGGAGAAGAGGGCCATACAGAAATCTGAACCTCGTGTTCTCCTCCCTTCGTTATTATTTTTTAAAATGTAGAAACACGGTATTAAAAATACGCGACCATGTCAAAACTTGAATCCTCAGAACTGTGATTTATAATCCAAGAAAAAAAAATTAGGCTACAATTGTGCCTAATCTATTAATTCCAAGTACCAAACTTAGTTTTTAACTGTTATGATATTCTTTATCAGACTAGGCCAGCAGTTCTCAACCTGTGGGTTGCGACCCCATTTGGGGTCGAACGACCATTTCACGGGGGTCGCCAAACACCGCAGTCCGCCATATTTTTTTGGTCGGCTATTTTTTTTGGGTCGGCCATTTTTTCCCCCTTTGCGATGCGGGCTGTCGCGCCGCGCATGCGCGATGCGGGCCTGCCATTTTTTTGGGTCGGCCATATTTTTTTGGGGTCCGCCATTTTTTCCCCTTTACGATGCGGGCCGTTGCGCCGCGCATGCGCGATGCGGGCCCGCCATTCTTTTTTTTTTTGGTCCGCCATTTTTTCCCCTTTGTGATGCGCCCCGTCGCGCCGCGCATGCGCCCCGTCGCACATGCGCAATGCGCCCCGTCACGCTGCGCATGCGCGATGCAGGCTGGGGTCGCGCCGCGCTTTTGCGGCGCGGGCCGGGGTCGAACCCCGGAAAAGGTTGAGAACCACTGGACTAGGCACAGGGGTAGGCAACCTTGACTCTTTTATGACTCGTGGACTTCAACTCCCAGAATTCCTGAGCCAGCATGGCTGGCTCAGGAATTCTGGTAGTTGGTCCACGAGTCATAAAAGAGCCAAGGTTGCCTACCCCTGGACTAGGGGAAAAAGGATGGGCCCCTTCAACTGAAACCAATGGTTAACAGAAAATTCTTGCATTTAATTCACTTCAAGACAAGTATTTACTTAAAAAAAAAAAACCTTAAGCACAAACAGAAACTTATCCCACACATTTCTGTGTTGAAGTAATGGTCCTAATTTTAATCAGTCAATCTATCTGCAAGAATCTTCCTGGCGATAACTGATCACTGTGTAACAACACAGTCCTACCCAAATAACTGCATCATCACTAAGGCTATATGCAACAGTAGCAATAGAATAATGTACCGTATATTAACAATTATTACTGGTGCTACCTTTGCAAAGTTGGGAGGGAAAAAAAACAGGCTACTGGTTATATGGATGCTAAAAATGCCATAGTGGTGTTGATGAGTTCTATCACATTTGTGCAGCAAGATTTGCTACCTAAATGACGGTATAAAAGAATGTTGAATTTCTAAGAGTTTTGGAAACTAATATAATTCAATTTTAGGTACAAAAATATACATATCCACTTCAGTATTTAAAATTAACTGTGATATACCAATGTATTTTAAGACCAATAGAATGCACAAATTCCAACATAAACATCTAAAGGTTTATGACAAATTAGGAAATCAACTCTATCTGTTACCCTAATGGTTCGGTTCTTTAACTTCATTATTTTATTGCATTACCAAAGGCCAAGATTACTTAACCCAATGGTTCAAGCAACCATTTGAGAGTATTTGGAATTGATCTGGTTATAACTTTCATAGTTAAGCCCCTTAATATTGCTGTAGACTTTCAGACTGATGGCTATTTTTCCTTCAAGGACCTGTCAAAGTATTTTAGGAATAGCAGTTTTCCATCCCTGGGGCAACAAAGATTATAAAACAACACAGCTGAAATAATTGCTTGGTAAGTCAAGTTGGCAGTTTCACATTCTTACGAAGCAAAGTTGTTTGAAAAGAGAATATTGCCACAACCGTGTCTTAATTCCTTATAAAAGTTTAGAGGCATGAAGAAAAACAGAAGGGAATTATTTTCAGGGTCATTAAAAGCTGTCAAGATCCAAAGATAATTACCATAATAGTCATAACAAAAGCATAAGACAACACGCCAAGGCCAAAGGCTGAATACCAATCAGGAGTCAATGCAAACGGAGAGGGTGTGTGAGAGAAGCAACCTAGAACTAAGGAGAAACTTCTTGACAGTGAGAACAATTAACCAGTGGAACAACCTGCCTCCAGAAGTGGTGAATGCTTCAACACTAGAAGTTTTTAAGAACAGACTGGACAGCCATTTGTCTGAAATGGTGTAGGGTTTCCTGCCTGAGCAGGGAGTTAGACTAGATGACCTCCAAGATCCCTTCCAACTTTATTATTATTATTATTAATTATTAATTATTATTATTGTTATTATTATTTAGCAGATCCATCAACCAGAGCCTAATGTAAAAAACATAATCTTAGAATTAAAGTATGGCCAGTCCAGTGTTCTTTTAAAAAAAAAAGGAAAACAGGAGAATTTATATCTGACCACCAAATTTATTTCTTCATCTCAGTGTTGTGATTTAGGAAAGGAGAGGTGGAAGATTTATGTGTATCTCATTTTGCCACTGCTATTTTTAAGCAGTTGGGGTGAAATATCCTTGCCAATTTATTGCAAATCGTCCAGGGATTTAATAAATCCAGATCTAACGTCTACTCTCTTCTTTAGGGGTAGGACAGAAGATTCCCAAAAGTACATTTAAAAAAAAATGTGGGCACTTGACCTTAGCACCCTAATTTTAGATTCTGGGGAATAGAAATCAGGCATGTTTCTGAGGATTTAATACAACAGGACAATTATCCATCGCCTACCTATCTCCCCACTGGTGCGACTGAAAATTGTATTTGTATCATTTCATAGAGGGATATTAACAAATTATATTTGATTTTATTGCCAGCTCTGTTCAGAATTGGGACTATGAAAGAATCCAGGTAAGAGAAGTTAAATGCTGTAGCTTGCCTGTTATCACTCTGTCTACAGAGCCCAAAATATAATAATTGTTATTCAGCAATTCCATTACTGCCTTTGGGCCAATATTAACAAGACATTCATACACTTAATGTTTTGAGTATCAATTCAACCCTAGCTCCTTTCATTGTGGGGAAATACAGGTTGCCAAAAGTCAAATTTCTCTGCACCAAATTATGTTCATCAATTTAAAAAAAAAAAAAAAAAAACCAAAACAGTAACAAACCGGAAACTTAAGGAAAGAAAAAGTAACACCTAAAAGCTTCCCAATGCTTTTAGAGATTTCAGTCCTGAAACCTCTCGATGATGCTAAAGACAGAACATTCAGTAGATAAAAGAACTAAATACAGGATTATTCAGTGAATAAATAACTGGATATGGGAACAGGGTGAAATATCCCTTCCAAATTTAGATCAAGAACAGAAGAATCTAAGAAGGTACAGGTGAGAAATATAGTTGTGCAATGGAAATGTCATGAAAAGGATTCAGCCAGGCAAAATTTTAAAACAAGCTCACTAATAATACTATCCAGAAAAAAGATTCCGTTCTTAATTCTGAACTTCCCTGTATGCCCACAAGGGCCGAGGTTGTGAGAAGTATTCCCTCACCAGCGAAACAACGGTGTTAAATGGAGACCGGCATGGTGTTCAATCAATCATAAATTAACTCTCCTCTGAAACACACTAATGGAACATTAATAGTGCATAATTTCACTTCCTTGGCATTGCAAAATCCTCTTGAAACATGATGTGAAAGAATAATTCCCACCATGGGTTGAGATATCCAGGTGGGAGTGGCCGTTTTTCTTTCTTTTTCTTTTCAGCATGCTTCCTACTTAAAAGAATATAGCAAAGTTTACAAGGTTGGCGCTGGATTGTGACACCGTTTTATCTGAGGAACCCACCACACAATAAAGAATGCTAGATTGAAGGTGTAAAACTACTATTGCTTCACAACAGAGCTAGGCCTTCTATGATTGACTTTGCATATAGGGGGTCCTTGAGTTCCAATCGTTTGTTTAGTGACTGCTGGAAAGTTAGCACAACACTGGAAAAAAACGACATGATCGTTTTTTCACACGACAGTTGCAGCATCCCCAGGGTCAGGTGATTGAAATTCAGATGCTTGCCAACTGGTTCCTACTTACGACGGTCGCAATGTCCCGGGGTCATGTGATTCCCCTTTTGTGACCTTCTGACAAGCAAAGGAGGGATTGCAAACACCAGAGCAGAGAGAGAAAGGATTAAAAAAGATTTAGAGAAACTCGAACAATGGGCTGCAACTAATAAAATGGTATTTAACAAGGAAAAATGCAAGGTACTACATCTGGGTAAGAAAAATGAAAAAAGCACATATAGTATGGGAGGAATCCAGCTGAGCAGCAGTACATGTGAAAAGGACCTCGGTGTCCTAGTGGATCATCGATTGAACATGAGGCAACAGTGTGAAGCAGCTGCAAAAAAGGCAAACACGATCCTGGGGTGTATCAAGAGAAGCATAGAGTCCAGGTCACGTGAAGTTATTATTCCCCTCTACTCTGCCTTGATCCGACCTCACCTGGAGTACTGTGTCCAGTTCTGGTCACCCCAGTTCAAGGAAGACACTGACAAACTGGAGCAGGTTCAAAGGAGAGCTACCAAGATGGTGAACGGTCTACAAACCATGTCCTATGAGGAACGGTTAAAGGAATTAGGAATGTTTAGTCTACAGAAAAGAAGACTGAGAGGAGACATGATAGCTGTCTACAAATACCTGAAGGGCTGTCACAGTGCAGAGGGGATCAGCCCTGTTCTCACTTGCCCAAGGAAGGACTAGAAACAATGGGATGAAACTGCAGGGGAAAAGATTCAGATTAGATGTTAGAAAAAAATTTCTAACAGTAAGGGTGATCAACCAGTGGAACAGGTTGCCACAGGAGGTGGTGAGCTCCCCTTCGATGGAGGTCTTCAAGCAGAGACTGGACGGCCATCTGTCTGGGATGGTTTAGGGCAGGTGTTCTCAACCTTGGCAACTTTAAGACTTGTGGACTTCAACTCCCAGAATTCCTCAGCCAGCAAAGCTGGCTGAGGAATTCTGGGAGTTGAAGTCCACAAGTCTTAAAGTTGCCAAGGTTGAGAACCCCTGGTTTAGGGAATCCTGCCTCGGGCAGGGGGTTGGACTCGATGACCCGGGAGGTCCCCTCCAACTCTACGATTCTATGATAAAGTCAATGGGGGGGGGGGGAAGGCCAGGCTCACTTAACAACCGAGGTACTAACTTAACACCTGAAGTGACTCATTTAACAACTGCGGCAGGAAATGGGGCAACACTCACTTAAACAAATGTCAAGAACGGCCTGTATTAAGGCATGGCTTGTCTAACTGGGTTTGTAGAATGCGTGAAGCCTTCACACCAGTAGCAATCAAGTCTACAAATGAGATCCCAGTAAAGTTCAGGATCTATAGTTGTGCTAGGCAGGCACTGTTTTCCAGAATGGGATGCTAACCCAAGGCAAAGCCAATAAAAACCGAGCTACAGAAAATAAAATATCATTCCATTCAGTCAAATGCAGTCATGAAGCCTTTTATTCTCGTGATCCAGGCAGGCTAACTCAAAACTTTTTGCCAAGGATCTTCTTCTTTTGGAAGAAAACTGTGGCCAGGGTGGTACAAGAGTATTATTTAACACAATGATCCCTCAAATCCCTGCTATTTCACACTTTGCTCCCTCTGGCTTCCAGAGATCCACATTATGTTTACTTCAACTGTCATTGCCATTTTCAAGATGTTTCATTTCTCCTGCTGCTTTGGTGTCAACAACTAAAGCACAAGTTCAAAGGCAAGAAATGGTCGTATACGCACACTTTTAATACTGGATTTACTGCACAGCTAATATCTTTATTAATTTCTTCACTGAGCTGTATAAAATATAAGTGCTGTTAACTATGGCCTCCATTTAGAATTTTTAGAAGTTTGTGCATGTGTTAAATCAATTAACACTGCTTTCCCCTTGCACATTTAATCTCTAACACCTTGGAACATTAAACTGAGATTACACAATTATGCAAGTATCAAATGGAAGAACCAAGAACACCATTGCTGAAAAGCCTTTGTAGCTCTGGGTGGGGGAAAAAAGGTGTTATCACTATGTCTACAATTGGCTTCTTTGTTCATAATACCTTCTGCATGAAAATGCTTTATAGTGGATACAAACTGATATGAGTTTTAAAGATCTTTCTCATTAAACATGATAGTGCAGAACCTGTGACTCTTAAATTGTTTGAGCTGCATGAAGAAGATATATTTTAATGGCTTCTTATCAGATGAGAAGTAGAAGTATAAAGCTGGCTGGAGAATTCTGGAAGTTGAAGTCCATAAGTCTCAAAGTTGCCAAGGTTGGATACACTACACTAATTGAAAGAAACTAGCACATGAAACCATCTAATTAATTACTTACTTCAGTAGGTAAATCTAACATACATTTTATTGCTTTGTTATGCTCCAATTCATTTAATCTACAATTTTATTACAATAGAGTGAAAGCTAACCCATTTTTAAACAAAGTTTACTTTATTTCCAATCTCTATTGATTCGGTTCAATTAAAACTCTCCAGCAATCTTTCAGCTCATAATTTAACTGATCATTATGTAACACAAATGTCAACACCTTTGTTAAATTAGGTGCAACCTGCCTCAGTAGTATTGTGCATCAGCTGTTCAGAAGACTCCTGCAAAGGTACATTTGTATTCAGAGAGACATCTCGGCCCTAGGATCCTGTATAATGTAACACTAACAGTGACAAAGATTTTTGTTGAGAAAGACGAAATATTGTAATTCACCTTTGCAACAGCCAACTCAAGAAGGTCATTTTGGCCCAGGAATCCCACTCCACTAAATACACAGGCCATGTATCTTTGTCAGATATAATCGGGTATGCAATATCCCTCTTTGCTCACACACACTTCCATGCACTGAAACACATGTTTCGACCGCACTGGGAGGTGCTTAGAGTCATAAGATCAGAAGACTAGGACCCGAATGTGCCCTTCTATAGAATAAGCGGATCTGTTCCTGTCTAATTTCCAAATACACATATACACACTGGTTCTCCCCCTCCCATGAAAAACTTGAGCCTACTTAAGCTTCTTAATGACCCCTCCTCCTGTTTGCAGAGAGCCAAAGCAACTACTCATAGTGTGACCCGGGAAATACCTACATAATACTATTACAGGAATGCAAACTGTGTAAAGGTCAAAGCACATCTTTGCACAAGCAACATTAGGGGGGGGGAAGGTGGTGTGGCATTCCATCATGACAGGTAAAGTGTGCCTTTCTTCCCAGACCATGTGCTTCTGGACCAGGGTAGCCAGAAGATTATCCTTTATCAAGTGCTTCGCCATAGCGCCACCCTATTCAACTCAATCCACACTGCAGCCTTGGCATGGTGGGGAGAGGATATCTTTTCCCAATAACCCCCCCCCCGAACCAATAACTCTATACCACAAATTCGGCACAAATCCCTCCTGATCCATAACCAATTCTGGTCAAACTTTTTGCAGAATTGACAGGCCTCTCTTATCATTTCCCCAAAGCATCCAAACCGTGGCTGCTTTGAACTGGATCCCATGCGTGCAAAAGGGGCATCTCAACCCACCCACCCACCCCCCAGAAAATGTCCAATCTGGGCTACCGTAGGGGATGAGCATCAAAGGCCCCATTGTGGCAACTTCTTCAGTCCATCCTTGAGACTCAACCTTTTCCAATCTTGAAACTACAAAACAACTTCCACGGAAGGCCAAGGGGGTCACCACCCCCCAAGACTCAAGAGCACACCGCTGCCACCCATGCAGCCCCTGGCCCTGAACAGTTGCAGATCCCGGACCATCCCCATCTGCTTCCCACATTGCAAAAGCCCACCCCTCCTTTTTTTTTGCTGCCTTCTCCAAAGATGCTGAGCACCCACCTTTCTGGGACAAGGTGCAATAACCTTGCCACCCTATCTCCTCCCCATTACAGTACTACCCTCCCTCTCACCCCCCCCACTGCAGACTAAAATGCAACCCTTCCCATAGATCTGAGTTTGCAAATGTTTCCTTTGGGGAGGGCAGTTGCAAAGACTTCCAACAGATCTTCCTCCCCACCCCAAGTCCTGATTCAATAGCACCCCCCTTCTCCCTTTCCCCCACACCTGCCCCCCCAGCCCTGCCTCCAAAGAGCCCCCTCCTCCCTTTCCCCCCACCCCAAGTCCTGCCCCCAAAGGTCCCCCTCTGCTCCCTTCCCCCTCACCCCAAGCCTTGACTCCAAAGACCCCCACTCCTGGCCCCCAAATCCAGCCTCCAAAGAGCCCCCCTTTCTTCCCTTCCTCCCCCCCTGGAAGACCCCCTCCTTCCTTCCTGCCCCCAAGTCCTATTCCAAAGAGACCCCTTCCTCCCTTTCCCCCCACCCAAGTCCTGACTCCAAAGACCCCCTTCTCCTGCCCCTCAGGACCCCCCCCCTCTCCACAGGCTCCCTTCCTCACCCCACCACGCCGGGGCTGTAATTCGTCTTCTTCCACGGGGTGCCGGTGTAGGCCGGCTCCTCCGGCCCGCTCGGCGGCCTCCCCAGGGGCCCGTTCCCCAACGCCGGCCCGCCGCTTTCCCCGGCGGGGCCCAGCAGCAGCGTGCAGTTGAAGCCGAAGGTGCTGGCCTTGTTGTCGCGCTTCCTCTTGTTGCTGGCCGCCGCCGCCGCCGCCGCGGCCGCAGCAGCGGCGGCGGCTGCCGGGGCAGCGGGCGAAGCCGCGCGGGGAGCCGAGGCCGCCGGAGAAGGCCCCGCCGCGGGCCCCGAGGAAGACGAAGAGGCGGCGGCGATGGCGGAGGAAGAGGAGGCCGCGCGCGGGGCAGCGAGGGTCGCCTGAGCGCCGGGCCGGGTTGCCCAGGCGGGCGGCTGCGGCGAGGCCTGCCGCCGCGGGGGAGGCTGCGGGTGCTGGTGGGGCAGGCCGGCGCTCTCCAGCGGCAGAAAGTCGGGCTGCGGGTCGCCGCCACGCGGGACGCGGGACATGCCGGGCGGCGGGGACGAGGCGGCGGAGGCGGCGGCGGCCACCGGGGTCGGCGGGGAGCTGCTGCTGCTGCACGACGAGGCGGCCGAGGCGGCGGCGGAGGAGGAGGACGAAGAAGTCGAGGAGGAGGCCGGGGCGGCGGGCTGAGGCGGCGGCGGCGGCTGCTGGAAGTAGAGGTTGCGGACCCCCTGCGTGGTCTCCCAGATCTGCATCCACAGGCGGTTCGAAGGGCCGAGCTGCTCTGGCTGGAACCAGGCGATCCGGGGATCCATCAAACGGCGAGCCGGCCCAAGAGCGACGGGGCGGCAGCGGCGGCGGCTCCTCCTCCTCGCCCTCCTCCTGCCCGCCGCCGCCGCCGCCGCCGCCGGGCCAGGCAGGCCCAGCCCCGCCGGCCTCTCGGGAGCGCGGCGCCCTGCGGGGAGCGGCGAGGCGAAGAAGCCCGGCGGAGGAGGAAGAGGAGGAGGACCCGCGCGCGGCCGGCCGGGCGCCTCCCGGCAAAGACGGCGGGGAAGCCGGGCGACTGGCGGGGAGGAAGCGAGGCTGCGGCTGCGGCGGCGGCTTCTGCTTGGCCGCCCCTCCCGGCCAGGAGCGCGGAGCGAGAGGCGAGCGAGGCGGGGCCCTGCCAAAGAGGCCGCCGTCGCCGCCGCCGCCGCCGCCCGGGCCGCGCGTAATAAAGGCGTGGGAGGGCGAAGGAGAAGGCCGGGCGGCGGCCGCGGCGGAGGGTCGCCCACGCGGGGAAGGGGTCGCCTGGCGGGTCCTCCGCGCCCCTGCCTGCCCCACAGCCTGGGATGGAGACGGATCGTCCGCGGCCGGGCACGAAGGGGAGCGCGGCGGAGCCCGGAGGGAGGCCGCCTCAAAGGGCCCTTCGGGGCGCTGGGCCGCGGGAGAAGGCCTCGCTTTGCAGGGGCGCCCCTAGCTTTCCCAGTATATTGGGGGGACGGGTGGAGATGGTCAAGAGGGGTCTGGGAGTGTTTATCCCGAGTCCCTGTGTGTGTGTGTGTATGTGTATATATGTATATGTATATATGTATATATATATATGTATATGTATATATGTATATATATATATGTATATATATAGAAAGTTTTTCAGACAGATAAGTCTAATTGGATACACCTTGACATTTTTAACTGCTGTGCTGCAGTTAAACTTTTTACAATCTCTTTTGCCTTGCCGCCCCACAACTAGGGGCATAGAGCAGGCTCAAGTCGCAACTGCGAAACATTTACAAATTTAAATTTTCTTTTTTTTGACAAAGAGGTAAAGAATTAAATTGGGAGACTAAGATGGCCATTTCGAGCTTGTTCTGCTCTCGGCTGACAAAGAAGGGAGGAGAGCCTGTGGCTTGGTGGTTAAATCACTGCCTAGTATGTTAAACTGCCCAGGTTCGAATCCCATAAAGGGTATGGCTAACTGACGAGAGTTATATATATATATATGTATATATATAATATATATATGTATATGTATATATGTATAAATGTATACACACACACACACACCGGTAGATACACACTTGCATACATACATACATACAGATAAGAGATATAGAGATGAGATAGGTGAAGCAGATGTCTGGGCCATTTTAGAAATGGTTAAGAAAAGAGGAAAAAAGAAATTTGGGACTTTTCACAGAAAGGAGGTTCATTCATGTATTTATCTAATTTATATTCCACCCAACTCTGAATGAGGCTGGGCAAAGAGAATTAAAATAGCAGAAGTACTAAACCTTCATAGAAGGGAGGTTTTGTTCATTCATTTAATTTATATAATAACTTTTCTTATTACATACTGTGGGCAAATAACAAAAATGGCAGAAATCCAAACTTTCATAGAAAGCCAGGGGATTTGCTGGATTCTACGTAGGTAATCTTTACCCTTTTCTTCTGAACAGGTGCGCATACCTACAAAACAGGTGTGCATACCTACAAGCTCAGGACTCCAGCCATTTTTATGTTATGTGCAATTGAAGGCCATTCTTAGAAATCAATGCGACTCTGGGAATAACAATAAAAAAAAGAGTATTTGTAACTCAAGAGTTGAACTGCGGGTCCTCAGTGCTCTTTGAGCTTGGTTGCTTTCTTGCAGCCATTTCATGACCCAACTAGGTCACATCATCAGTGCTAGCAAGATGATCTTAATTGATTAATCTAGTAGGCACTCTCTTCTAACACTGATGATGTGACCTATCTGAGTAATGAAATGTCTGCAAGGAAACAACCAAGCTCAAAACACGAAGGACCCCACTGTTGATGCTTAGCTTTGCAGCGTACAATCTTCTCCATTTCTTGTTTTCAAACTAATCCTAATCCCAGAGGGCTTTCTTTGTAAATATTAAGGAGATGTCCTCAGGGCATTTTGGTGGATCCCAATAGGATCTCACATCAATGACTCGTCCAAATGCACTAGCTCAAACTATTGACTCAGCAAAGCTTAAGGTTCAAAATTGAGATAATTACAGGTCTTTTTTCACCCCAAGTCTCTTGCCTTCCTTCTTTTGCACGTACATGCGTGCATACTAAATAAAAGCAAATCTGAAAACATTTTGAGAATCTCAACCTATTTAAGCCAATAATTGCTCGAGACCACTGCCAAAATTCCAGGCATGATCAAAGCCACCACAAAGTTACAAACTACCCTTATATTTAGAGATCATGTTAATTGTGTCTCCTAATCCAGAGTATCAAAGCCTGATGTCAGATATATTTAATGTAGCTTTTTCTTTCCATTTTATAGTGCATTTGTGGTTAATCACTTTGAGGGAAGATTTTGATTTGCAAATAATCTCTTGGACAGTATCTCCAAAATCAAAAAGGCCAAAGGAACATCTATTAAGTACACATTTTAGTTTTTTCCAATTTTGCTCCAAGAGCTCAAATGTATCTGTGTAGTCACGTGTATTATGTACACATGCCAGTTTTCATGTGTGAAAAGGGAATTTTGCAATTGTCGATGTATTTCAAAATCTTTACAACATGTAATACTTCAAAGATGTATTACTCAGTACAGTGTCCATTAAAATAAGCAATAACATTTTAGCAATACGTTTCAGATTCCTAGTTGGTTTGAAAAGGGTTATTTGGACATGTCATGCATGTCTGAATCTGTCCAAATCTAAATGGGGGGGAGGAGTTAAGTGAGTTTTATTAGCCTCTTTGTTCCAATTCTGATTTCAACCTCCCCTTTTCTTGAAATATGGTTAAAATTGCTTTGAATAGTGTAATTGCAACAATGAAGTTCCACCCATGTCCCAGAAAATTATTCTGAAGCAGCTACTTATCTCATGTTTGTATTGTACAACAAGAAAGATCAAATATTTAGTATGATTTGAAAAAAAATCAGAGGATGCCTTTGAATCAGTGACACCTGGGGACTACAGGGAAATGTCCATATGGTTCTATTGGTAGCCATTTTAGAAGGCTTTCTTTTTAGGACTTAAGACAGAACTGGTCCAAAGATACCCAAAGGGTTATTATTTTATTTATTTCCGATTAGGAAGGAGCAGGACTCGGTTTCCCCACTCCTAGTCCAGCAGCTTAGCCAACAGACCAAACTGCCATGTCACTGTTTCTCAGCACAAGATGATATTTTGTTATGATTTGTTCAACAATTTTTTTTAAGAGTAGGTTAAAAAAAAGATTCTGCAACTTTCATCTCAAGCTACCCCTTAGAATGTGAATCATACTGGTTGCAATCATTCAGTAACCCAGTTCTGAAATTGTCTTACTCTACTATCTGTAGGAGGAGAGGCAGAGCCTGGGGGTGGAGTCAAGAGGGGAATCTGCCTGGAATCATTACTTTCTCACAAGTGGTCTAAGTCCAGCCCTCCTTGAATTCTGTTAATTCTTATCTAGCGCCAATGTAGTGCTGACCATTGACTACATATTTGTGCATATGCACGAGCAATAAATCAGTTTGACTGGAACTTAAGGCATGGTCCTGATTCTTTGCACCTGATATTACCTTATACCTGTTGCAACTCTTCCTGATAGCCATCATAATAGTCAAGTGAGAAGCTTGGATTACGCTAAATCAGGCCAACTGGCTGGCAACAGGTCTCCACGTTTTAAGGGAGGAATTTGTTCAACCCACATGGAAATACTAGGATCACATCAGTTCAAACGCCTGGCTGCCAAGAATGGATTGTAACCCTGGGCTATGACTCAACGTGAGAATCCGCAGTCAGTGAAAGCTAAACGAAGCTAAACGATAGTAAATCCAACTTGCAGAAACAAGGGTGGGGCAGCCTATGCGCAGCAAACAAGGGATAGAAGCATCCATACTGATGGTACAAGAAACTGCTTGATCCTGAACCTTATTGGTTGCTGGAATGAGTTCATTAAGGCTTTCTTATTTTTATTTTTTTTATTAGCTGGCCTTCATTCGATCCAGCCTCTTGGCTGAATGGAGAGAAACTTAGCTAAAAGGCTATTTAATCGGAATATGGTAAAAGGCTTGTTCAGGCTACACACAGCAAGACATTATTTGACAGTCCCCCAAAGTTGTGTCAATTTACTCAGGGTACCATAATTTATAATTTACTCTGTTTTATCATAGTTTATCCAGTACAACTATCATAAATTATGGGAATGACAATTATTGCTATCGTTCACCAACACTGAATCCAAACACAGAACATAAGACTTCTTTTGGTAGAAAACGTAGTTATTTTGCATTTTAACAGCTTTGGGCTAAAGGATTTCAAATACAATATGAAGAAATATACTTCTGCATATTATGTATATTAGAAAAATACAATGTGTGAACTTGGCTGTTAACCATAAAACATTTTTAAAAAGAAGTAGGAAAAGTCTTCATATTTGGGCATTGAGAAAACTGAAATCACCCAGGAACAATATTTTATCCTGTTTTTTACATGGTACTTTTACTTTAAAAAACAAACAAACAGAAAACCCTGAAGTATATAATCAAGGAAATCACATTATTTTGTCCATATTAAGAAAATGGACACTTTCATCATAATTTTTTTTTATTTTGGATTTTTTTGCTCATTCTTTTTCTAAAAATGGCAAATTAAAACATTCCACCACATTAAGGACAAATTTTGACCCTTTGCGGTGCTGAATTCATTTCAGCTCTTTTGTGTGTTCCCCTTCCCCCCCCTTCAATATAAGACACATACTAGGAAAAGCAGACCACCACCCTTGTCTCCGACAAGCTCAGGGGTAGGCAACCTTGGCTCTTTTTATGACTCGTGGACTTCAACTCCCAGAATTCCTGAGCCAGCATAGCTCAGCTTGGAAACCTTTCTCTTTCCTCTCAGCATGGCTGGCTCAGGAATTCTGGGAGTTGAAGTCCACGAGTCATAAAAAGAGCCAAGGTTGCCTACCCCTGGACTAGCTGTTACTACAAGGTCCTATAGAATCCACGGTTAAAACATTCGATAAACTGTATCAGAAATAGAGCTTTCCATCCTATTTCTCTTCCAAAACTTTTTTCTTTCTGTCCAACGTCTCTTGATAGGCAATAAATCTTCTTAAATTCAACTTCACGTTGTCTAGAACGCAGAGTTGTTCTGTGTTGTACTGTCCTCTGCCTTCCTTTCGCATCTGCAGTTAAAAAAAGAAACAGCCTTGTCAACCCCACTGTGTAGACCAGGGGTAGGCAACCTTGGCTCTTTTATGACTCGTGGACTTCAACTCCCAGAATTCCTGAGCCAGCATGGCTCAGCTTGGACACCTCTCCCTTTCCCCTCAGCATGGCTGGCTCAGGAATTCTGGGAGTTGAAGTCCACGAGTCATAAAAGAGCCAAGGTTGCCTATCTCTGGCCTAGGCCTAGGCTGCTTTATGACTCGTGGACTTCAACTCCCAGAATTCCTGAGCCAGCATGGCTCAGCTTGAAAACCTCTCCCTTTCCCCTCAGCATGGCTGGCTCAGGAATTCTGGGAGTTGAAGTCCACGAGTCATAAAAGAGCCAAGGTTGCCTACCCCTGGTGTAGACCAAAGCAAGAAATCAACTCCAAAAGAATGGCTTATTTTAATACAGGTACAGTACAGATAGCCCTTGACTTTAATAGTTTGTTTAGTGACCATTCGAAATTAACAACGGCACTGAAAAAAGTGGCTTACGACCGTTTTTCACATGACTGTTGCAGCACAACCCCCCCTGTAGTGATCAAAATTCAAACACTTGACAACTGACTCATATTTATGACGGTTGCAATGTCCCGGGGTTATGTAATCACCTTTTGGGAACATTGTATAAGCAAAGTCAATGGGGAAGCCAGATTGACTTAACCATGTGATTAATTTAACACCTGCAGTTACTCACTTAACACCTTTGGCAAGGAAGGCTGTAAAATGGGGCAACAGTCACTTAACAGTTGTCCCGTTTAATAACAAAAATGTGAAGCTCAGTTGTGGTCTTAACTCAAGGACGACCTGTAGCAGAATCTTGCATGCCTGGTTATCCTTTACTGCCTTGCCTATACTCGTGTGATGTAGAGAAGTGTCTGCCTGAGCCACTTCGCCTACTTCCAGCCTCTAAACCATTGTGAAATCCACTGAAAAACAGAACCAATGCAATCAAATGTGTGAAGTGTTATTACTGAAACACAAGTGAGACTTATTTTCATGTCAGTTGATGTAAATTCTCCTTTCCCTTGTCTTGGAGTCATGCCAAAGCTGTAGTGATCTGGTTATTCTGCAACGAATACACACATAATTAACTTATCTTCTTCGTTTTCTGTCTTTTTTGGCCAGGTATGTGCATCTATTATGGTGTGTGTGTGTGTGTGTGTGTGTGTGTGTGTGTCGCCTTGTTTTTTAAAAAAATGGCCTGGCATGGGGCGGGGGGGGGGGGGGAAAAGTTCCAAGACTCAGCCAACATTTTCTTTAGTCATAATTTCTCACTACTTTGAGAAGAGAAATGTACAAAAACATCTGCGGAAGCTCTAAATAGGCTGAACTCTAGTTAATCAGAGATAGATAGATAGATAGATAGATAGATAGATAGATAGATAGATAGATAGATAGATAGATAGATAGATAGATAGATAGATAGATAGATAGATAGATAGATAGATAGATAGATAGATAGATAGATAGATAGATAGATAGATAGATAGATAGATAGATCAGGCAGGCAGGCAAAGAGTTTAGAGAGAGAGAAAGATGATAGATAACGTGATATAGATAGATAGATAGATAGATAGATAGATAGACAGACAGACAATAGATAGTAGATAGAGTAGACAGACAATAGATATATGATAGATAGACAGACAGACAGATAGACAATCCAAATTCCTTATCCCAGGAAATAAAATTAAATGGAAACAATACCCATGACCTGCCTGTTTCTACATCTTTATAGCCCCAACTTTCTATTTAAAAAAAAAATCAAGCAACAAAAAGTCTAGCTATCCCATTTCAAAATGCATTGCTGAAACCATGAGGACTAGTAATGTGGGGATTTTAAAATAAAGTCGATACTGGGTTTTTCAGGAAATCAGTGAACGAATGCAACTGGGCAAGATGGTTAGCTGTTTAGATGTGTAACCCAGACGCTCTCCTAAACCACCTTAGCTCTTCATTTTCTCCCCACCCAACGAGGACACTGCATGCTTACCCGTGACTTGAAAATCGGCTGGAATTCCTTAAGCGCATAAAGCAATTTTATTTCCTCCACTGCCTTTTCCGCTTCTTTGCCATCGGCAAAAACATCAAAGAGGGCATCCAAGGCTTCTCCCACCACCACAAGGGAAGGATCTTTCGTGGCAACATTGAGGAGGAATTTTCCGATGTTCTGGAACAACAAAGAAATGTAGAATCCAAAGGGGGGGGGGAAACAGAATAACAAAGTTAGAAGGGACCTTGGAGGTCTTCTAGTCCAACCCCCTGCTGAAGCAGGAAAACCTATACTATTTCACACAAATGGCTGTCCAATCTCTTCTTAAAAGCCTCCAGTGTTGGCACACCCACAACTTCTGTAGGCAAGTTGTTCCACTTGCCAGGAAATCGGTCAAGAAACTTCTCCTTAGTTCCAAGTTGCTTCTCTCCTTCATTAGTTTCCATCCATTGCCTTCCAAACAATTGACATCCCCATTAAAAGCAAGATGGCAACTGACTTTACCTTGAGTGTCTCAGTGGTGTCTTCCACTTTGGCAAGCACACTCCCAGCAATTCCTAAAATGCTAACAACATTGATTCGGACGCTGACGTTTGTGCTTTGAATTCCAGTGTCACACAGAATCATCAGCTGCTCCGGGGTCATGCACTGTTTAAAAGAAGAGGAGGAAGAAGATAAAACAGCCTTTGAGTCAAACACCCTTTTGGCCAACTCCAACCTGGAGCCCTCCAGATGTGCTGGGATTGCAACTCCTGACAGCCACTTTGGGAATTACTATCCCAATAAACTGGGAAGCTGTTCTTTTTTTTTTTTTTTTAGGAATAGTTTAGTTTTGAGTGAAAATAAATAAATAAAAGGGTAGTAGCATAATTTTGTGGACAAAATATCCCATATGCTTTAAAAAAGCCATCCACAAGCACGAACAGGAATAAAATATATTTACAGAATACAGAGTAACAGAGTTGGAAGGGATCGTGGAGGTCATCTAGTCCAACCCCCTGCTCAGTCAGGAGACCCTATACCATTCTAGGCAAATGGACGTCCAATCTCTTCTCGAAAGCCTCCACTGATGGAGCACCCACAACTTCTGGAGGCAAGCCGTTCCTTGGTTAATTATTCTGTCAGGAAATCTCTCCTTAATTCTTTCCTTGAGCCTATATAGAATAGAATAGAGCTGGAAGGGACCCTGGGGGTCTTCTAGTCCAGCCCCCTTCTCAAGCAGGAGAACTACCATCTCAGATAAGTGACTGTCTAGCCTCTTCTTAAAAACCTCCAGTGATGGAGCCCCCACGATTTCTGGGGGTAAGCTGTTCCACTGGTTAATTGTATATTTATATTTTACTTACTTTATGTATTTCTATTTATTTTATTTATATAAAAATATTCTGCACGTGTTCATAGGCATTGTCTCCCAGTCCTACTTCATGTTCAGCACTATACGGACAGGTCTAGGGTAAATTACATGCCGATATGTGTGAAACCACACCTCAGGGCTTAAGATTACAGTCAAGTTAGGATGCTGTGATTTGTGCAACAAACCATGGTTTAAAAATTCCACGTTAGTATGAAACAAGAACCTATAGTTTAGATTATGGCTTCATGTGCTGGATTCGGACAACATGAAGCTATGATTCATTCAACAAAGCATAATTGGGGAAGCTACGTTTGAACTAGACATCTTTCAGGTTTATTGTTTCTTGCAAATGGATCCTATCTCTGCATGACGAAGCTACACTCATTTCCTAAATCCCTCCAGAACAAGTGGAGCTGACCCTCTTCCTATTTAACCCAAACATTCTTCAAGAAATTATACATGCGCACAATTTTAACTGCTTCATACGATGTGGATGTTTTACAATCAGACTGTGGAAACTTCCCTTATTTGTGTCAGAAGCACCTTCAAATGACAGACATAAAGCCTTCAATACCGAGCAAACAAAATAGCTATAAAATAGGTCATTAGAAATGTAGCATGTGCAAAAAGTACGTAAAATAAATAGGATTAAAACTAAATGACGTTGACAGCATTTTCTCTCGCCGGCATGGGGGTCTTCCTCCATCCAGGTTGAAAGACTTTGTGGAATTGTGGACAGTGTGATTTTAGATGCCGACATGTCCAGAAAACTCACCTGAGGTATATTATTTGATGCCAACATTTGCAAAAGAGCTCGCACCGCACTGGTGACTGCTTCTAGAAACTCCACTTCTTTTGAAAATTCTGTCCAAAAATAAAAAGCACATTACCTTTGTGCTCAAAACACTAGGGATATAAATTTTGGAAGTTACGTATGTCCTTTATTCACTTAACAGCTGTGTTGCTAATTCAACAGGTGCAGTGATTCACTTAAGAACTGTGGTAGGGAAAGTCGCAAAATGGGGCAAAACTCACTTAACAATTGTCTAGCTTAGCAATCAGAATATTGGGGCCCAATTAGGATTACTCCTATGGAGAAAACACCTCCCAATTTTCTACATATGTACATCAACACATGTGTACGTGTGCATGTTTCTAAGTACATATGAGCCACTGTGATGAAGTGCCTTAAACCACAGTTTCTCAACCTTGGCATCTTTTAAGACATAACAGACGTCAGTTCCCAGAATTCCTTTACCTCCATGCTGACATAGGGAATTCTGGAAGTTGAAGTCCAGCCATCTTTAAGTTGCTGAGGGAGAAAAACACTGGTTTAAGGTTCCAGAAACCAGAGGACCACAAATTTTAGTCCTCCTTTAGGCATGAATGCCAGCTGGGTGACTTGGGTCAGGCCCTCTTGATAGCCGTAAGAAGGTAGCAAGAGGCAGCCATTTTTCAAAATGGCTACCCCCAAAACCTGCAAAGACTTGTCCTGGCAATCATCAAGAGACATACTGTTTCACTGTATTTGCTCACTCCTGCCTTAAATAAATAAGTCTACTCTCCAGGGGCCTGCAAAGACAAAACAGCAGGAAACTCAGTTACATTATCATGTAGACACATCAAGTAGCCAGTGCAATTAGCGGAAGGATTGGGAAGCATGAACAAAAGTGGCAGCGGGGAAGAACGAGTCCTACCAAGCTGGAAAGAGCCTAAAAATCAAAGCAAACCTGGCTGGGAAAAAATTAATTGAGACAAGTGCTGTGACAGGGACTGAAGCACCGAAGGACCCCCCAGGCTATCCACATCCGACACCAGCAAGATGCTGTGAAGACAGGTGAGCGCTCTGCACTGGATCATGTTCAACCTGAAAGAAAAAACGGAATTTTGCTTATATGCTCACAAAACACCCCAGAAAGTTGAGCTGCCCAAATCCATCATCTGGCTTTTTCAGGGTAGAGGGATCCTGAAGGCCATTTCAGGGTGAGGGATTGGGGAATTATGTAGGGTAGGCTGTGCATCCTTTTTCTAGTCCAACGTTAGCTGCAATCAGCGTTCCTCGACCTTGGCACCTCTAAGAAGGGTGGACTTCAACCCCCAGAATTCCATACTGCCTGGGGAATTCTGGGAGTTGAAGTCCATGCCTCCTAAAGCTGCTAAGGTTGAGAAGCACTGGCCTAGACAGATCCATAGAGAGTGCTCTCCTGAGAAGGAGGTGACAAGAAATTGAATGAAAACAAGTCACTTACTTTTTAATCAGAGCCTTCCAAGATGGATGTTGCATGCAGACATTGACCGTAACTCCACTAGGGAAAGCAGTTTTTTCCAGGATCTGCACAAAGCAAAGAACAACTGTGGTTCATGGTCAATGTTCAAAGGACCTCAGGCTCCAATTCTTAGAAGAGCACAACATCCCTACAGAATGTGGAAGTAACCTCAAGTTCCTGAGACCACCACATTTCGCTTTACTTATTTTAAAGGTTATGAATCCTTTATTATTAAGCTGCAAAGACGCCTTCAAAAGTCCTTTGGCTACCCATTCCTTCATGCTACGGCTAGCAAAACTTCAACAAATGCACTGAGTCAAAAAGGGAAGAGGCTGGAGAATTATGCAAGCATACAACTGTTACCAATATGAATTCTCATTTTGACAATCCTCCAAGCAGTGGTATTAACACATACTCCTGCCACGTTCTCAAATACAACTATACTAAAGCAGGCATTCTGTGAACAAGGGCGCTATATGAAAGTCAGCTCCTTTGGTTTATAAAAGTTATTAATCAGAAAAAAAAACCAATTCATGGGGTCCTTCATGCTCTCCAAGCTTGCTTGTTTTCTTACAGGCGTCTCCTTACCCAACTAGATAACATCATCAGTGTTAGGTGAGCATTTTGAGCACTTAGTGAGCATCTCTGGTGGTCTCAGAGCTTGGTTGTCTTCTTGCAGACGAAGGAAGGAACCAAGCTCAGAGAGCACCAAGACTCCACAGTTCAACCATCAGCGATCACTATTCTCTTGTATAAATCTTGCAGCCTCAAATGCGATGTTTTAGCCAGGTTCTCCTGAAGTCAAAGAAGAACTGGTTACCTTCTTTGGAATTAACTGGTTGACCAGGGCAGTTTGAATTTCAGCTGAAAGGCACAACGGAGAAAGCAGCTTTCCTTCTTCTTCATAACTGTTATCCAGAAAGGCATCACTTTCATCACTGCTTGATAACTCTTCCCATTCTTCGTCAGAAGCATCTGGAAACAAAAGCCACAGACATCAGCATCCCAAAGGAAGTGCAGCAACTTTATTTGTATGTTGCCATCTTGAATTCCCAAGGTGCCAGCCTCTCAACCAAATGCCAATTCTTCAGAGATGCACCCATTATGAAACCGTATTCTTTTTGAATGGATTGGTTGCAATAAGCATGAAGGTGTAAGCCAAAACCCTTTGGGTAGCATTCATTCACACAATACATTATCTACTACCCAACAGACTAGGTTCACGCAACATGCAAAGACCCAAGAGCTTCACCACAATTAAACTGGCCCAACTTTACATGTTATATGTATACACTTAGTAGGGCTTTAACTATTCCACTGGGCCTTTAACCAAGATCAAAGGTTTCTGGCAGCCATCTATGGCATTTCCATTCATTTTATGACCTACTCCACTGCCACGCAGCCTGTGAATTGGAGTGTAGCACAAAGACTGTGATATAAATAACCTCATTAAGCATCTCGTATTAAAACAGTGACCAAGTTGAGGAAAACTACATTTGTTTTATTTATTTGTTGATTTGTTTATCCATCCATTTATTTATTTGTTGATTTGTTTATCCATCCATCCAACTTCTACTGCCCACCTCACCTAAGTGCCCAAATCACTTCACACAAGAGGCCACTGATATATACCTTCGTTGCAGCACATGTTGACAATGATTTCCAGGGCAGTTTGTTGAGCCAAAAGTAATGCACTCGCTTGCTTCAACTCCTGCTGGCTGCGCTAGGAAGCAAAAAACCACAAGGTTTTGTCTTCAAACCAAGTCAAATATGTGGGCTAGCCCTCGCCCTGAGGTAAACCGTGGTTATTTAAACCCTATTTATCCAATTCTAATGTTGTATCTCCCCCCCCCTCCCGAATGAATCTTCTCATTTCCTAGATGATGAGGATTGAAGGAGATAACGATGACAGAGAACTAGACTGAAGAAAGCTTGGGTGGAAAAAAAAAGAGAAAACAATGGAAGCAGGCACAGAACCGTTCAGGAGAAGCTCTGGAGCGAAAGGCAAGAATTTCATTGTGGGATGCTAAGTACTTTGGCCAGCTAATGAGAAGGACGGACTCACTGGAGAAGATGATGGGAAAGATGGAGGGCAAGAGAAGAAGGGGACGATAGAGAATGAGGTGGCTGGATGGAGTCACTGAAGCAGCAGGCGTGAGCTTCAATGGACTCCAGAAGATGGTAGAGGACAGGAAGGCCTGGAAGAACGTTGTCCATGGGGTCGCGATGGGTCGGATACGACTTCGCAACTAACAACAAACGCGAGAGCAAACAATTTTTTTCAGTCAGCCAACCAAAGTTCCTGAAAGAATGAACTCTCCCTGCAGCCATTTCAAGCTGAAAATCTGGATCTATGGATGGGGACATTTTACCGATAATCCTTGACTTAACGACGGCCGTTAGGACCAGAATTTCTGTGGCTAAGTAAACAATTGTTACGGGAGTCGCGCCTGATTTTACGACCTTTTCTGCCACAGTTGTTACGTGAATCATTGGCGTTATTAAGAGAACCACACGGCCATTAAGCAAACCTGTCTTCCCCTCGCGGATGTGCCTATCAGAGGCCGGCTGGGCAGGTCACAAAATGGTGATCAGATGACCTTGGGATGCTGCAGCCACGGTAAATACAGGCTGGTTGTCAAGTGCCTGCATTTTGACCACAGTAGTCCTCAGGTTATGACCACAAACGAGCCCCAAATTTCTGTCCCTAAGCGAGACACTGGTTAAGGGAGTTTTTGCCCCATTTTTACCACTTTTCTGGCCACAGTTGTTAAGTGCATCACTGCACTGGTTCAATTAGTAACAAGTTTGTTTAGGGAATCCGGCTTGCCCCATTGAGTCCAAAGGTTGCAAAAAGGGGATCGCGTGACCCCGGGACGCTGTAACTGTCATGAGTCAGTTGCCAAGTGTGTGAATTCTGATGTGACCACGGTGTGTGTGTGTGTGTGCGTGCGTGTGTGTGGCCACGGTTGTAAATGTGAAAAATGGACATAAGTCCCTTTTTCCCCCCAGTGATTGCAAGTTGTAAGTCGGGGGACAACCTGTATTACGACCGTAAGCACAAGGACCGTTGCAGGTCACTTTTTTTCAGCGCCGTTGCAACTTCGAATGTTCGCTAATGGGGTTTTTGTAAACTGAGGATTACCTGCGGTTTGCCTTATCCTCATAACTCAGGCCCTGGTGCTACCCTTTGAAAGAACAGATCAGCCACTTACTGGCAGCAGATCCAACAGGTCCTTCTCCCCTTGGGCGATCCTTCCAGTTTCCTCTTCCATGCTGTTCTCGTCTATCTGTGTAGTGCTACCTCCGTTCACTCCATTTCCTTCCACCGAAGTCTTCAACCTTTCCGTTTCGGCTTCCTTCATCCGAACAACTGTCTCTCCGGCGTCCACCGCTAGACAGTCCGAGAAAATCTTTAGGATGGCATTGATGGTTCCCGCCTGGCTGCCCGAGGGCACGGTGCTCTTTACGTTCCACGCTACGCCTGAAGCAACAAAAAAGGATACGGCAGAGATTAGCCCGCCAAAACGGATCACTGCAACATCAAAGAAAGGGACAACTCTACAGATGGCCCTTAACACCTGTGAGGTTAGCGAAACTGTTTAAAAATATGTCTAGCAATTGTTGGAAATGCGGACAAAAATCAGGCACGTTACTATCATCTTTGGTGGACATGTCCTAAAGCCAAAAGATTTTGGTCAAGAATACATATATGGTTAGAGAAAATGACTAAAAAAAAAAAACCACATAGCTTTTAAGCCAGAATTATTTTTGTTCGGTACAATTGTAGGAAATTATGAGAAGGAATGTGTATATTTAATGTTACATGTATTAACTGCAGAGAGAATTGTATTTGCTCAACATTGTAAAGGTGAAGAAATACCAGCGGAGGAAGAAATAATTAAGAAAAATTTAGATTGGGCAGAAATGGACAGACTGACACTGAAAATGAAAGAGAAAAATTTAGAATACTTTAGAACGTGGGATATATTTTATCAATGGCTAGAAAAACGAGGTAGAGAGAAAGGAGTTTAACATGTATTAGTAAGCTAAATATTGAAATCCAGACAAAATGTTGCTGATAAAATATTTAGGATTTGCGATTATAAAAATTAATAAAATATTGAAGAAAAAAAAAGAACGGGACAACTCCAAAGCACAACCACAAAAGAATCCTTCACCATCTTGCTTTCTGGACAAATTGTAACACAACTGGGCAGTTTAATACAGCGACGCTGCCTTCTATTTCAAGAAAAGTGCTTTCATTTCCTGACTACGCAAAGTCAAGTCTGTTAGCCAACTTAAAAAAGAGCTGAACCAAGTAATTGGCATGCTCAACAATCGACTTGCTCAATATTGGCCAGGTTCACACAAGTTGCACCAAGCCAAGGTTGCTGAACAACGGTATGCTGAACAAGCCATCATAGTCCGAAATGAAAGACAAAAATAAAACCTGTTCTAAACAGGCCATCCTTTACTTTTAGACACACTCAGACATCACAGAAAGGAACCCATAAGAAACAGAATCGAACAGTAATAGAATAACACAGTTGGAAGAGACCTTGGAGGTCATCTAGTCCAACCCCCTGCTCAGGCAGGAAACCCTATACCATTTCAGACAAATGGTTGTCCAATCTCTTCTTAAAAACTTCCAGTGTTGGAGCATTCACAATTTTGGGAAGCAAGTATGAAATGAAAGCCTGACCATTCAGCTGTAATGGGTTGGCTCATAAATTGTGAGCTACCACATCAATATATCACAAAGCCAGAAAGGATATCATCACATCATGTCTTCCTGCACCCAATTTCCAACTGGCAGCTTAGACGGGATCTTTCCCCAAAGCCACCTGGAGATGTTAGTGTCAAAGCAAATCACATTCTCCAATTAGTTTGAAATGCAGGCTTTCCCTCCTTTACTCCAACCCGCCATTTCTTATCATCTCTTATTTCAAAAGCCCTGAATTCACACACTATTACAATATTGTTATGTCTAACTAACTCCCATCACATTTCTCCTCCTCCCTCAGCATCATCTAATTCTAAGAGTAAAGCATAAGAACGAAAAAGGCTGCATCTCCAGATGTCAAAGCAAGAACATCCAAGGTTAGCAGGGTTGACAGATTGAGATCCATGCAAGGAATTCCCACACACAAACCATGGAACTGGGACTTTCCCTCCCCCCCCCCACACACACATTCTGGTGCATCATTGCTATAGTGCAGGGGTGGCCAACTATGTCAACTTCACAACCTGTGGACTTCAACTCCCAGAATTCCTGAGCCTGCCAGAGCGATTTCTTACCTGCCACCAAAGTCCGCAAAAGGATGTGGTCCATATCATTCTCTGATGATAACATGACCATTTCCAGCACCTGATGCGCAGATGCATTGAAAGATGATAGTAGATCTGGGTTGTCTTCTGTCACCGTTTGTAAACAGGATGCTGTAAAGGTGGAGAATGCGTTTAAACGTAGGCCGCAGATCCAACTCGGAAAGTCATAAATCAACCTTCCTAAAGCTATCCGCCATTCTACTTCAGACAAGTATGATCAACTCCTTGATACTGTTTTTAGTGTACTTGTACTAAATGCTCACTTCCATCGTGATCTTACGCTATACAGGCAGTCCTCAATGAAACCCAGCGACCGGTTAGGGCCCACAGAGTCGGCCTTCTCCAGGTCCCGTCAGCTAGACAGTGTCGCCTGGCGGGGCCTAGGGGAAGGGCCTTCTCTGTTGTGGCCCCGGCCCTCTGGTATCAACTCCCCCCGGAGATCCGTATCGGCCCCACCCTCTCCGCCTTTCGTAAACTGCTTAAGACACATCTTTGCCGTCAGGCCTGGGGCAGTTAACATCTTGCCCCTAGCCAGTGTATGTTTGTGTGTATGTTTGATGGATGACTGGTTTTTTAATTCAGGGGTTTTTTATATATGTATTTTTATGTAGATTTCTATTCATGCTGTGAGCCGCCCTGAGTTCCTGGAATAGGGCGGCATAGAAATTAAAACAAATAAATAAATAAATGTATGACCACAATTAGCCCCAAATTGATGTTGCTAAGTGAGAAATTTGTTAAGTGAGCTTTGCCCCGCTTTGCAACTTTTCTTGCCCCCATTTTTTAAGTGAATCCGTGCGGCTGTTAAATTGGTAACACGGTCGTTAAGAGAATCTGGCTTCCCCATTGGCTGTGCTTGTCAGGTCGCAAAAGGGGATCACATGATCCCGGGACACTGCAACCCGTCATAAATGTGAGTCAGTTGCCAGTCTTCTGAATTTTGATCACGTGACCACGGGGATGACTGCAACCGTCGTAAATGTGAAAAATAGGCACAGGTCACTTTTTTCCAGTGCTGCTGTAACGTCGATCAGTTGCTAAGCAAACTGTTATAAATCAAGGACGATGTTAGAGAATTTTAATTTGTTGGTGAAAAATAAATCAGAAGCTCTCAAAGTTGACTGCATTTAGCTGATTCAAATAACCTGTTTATATTCATATCAAAATATTTACAATACCATACATTCTTCTTTATAGCAACATAGCTCAATGAAGACTTCTTACAGAGAGATACAGAGGCATAAGAGACTGAAAATTCAGCTCCTAACTCAATACCCTTTTGCAGACTCAGTAGCACTTTCTTCACATTGGCTGACTGAGTTACCACATGACTCTTCCTGTTCATGACTACCTGTTTTAAATCTCAAAACGTTTCCTTTAAATTATTAACATTCTACCATCTGCCCCTTAAATTTTTCCCTAGAAAAAGGAAGATGAAAAGCAGGATTCAAGTTAATGAAAAACAAATAATCAGAAGCCAACACATTTTTTCCCCCTTCCTCCTTTAAACCAGAAGCCAAAAATCATTAAGACTATGTCTGATTTACTTGGCCGTGTTAGGCCTGCAACTTCACTGGAGAAGGCACCAATGCTGGGAACGGTCAGTGGAACAAGAGGAAGGGGCAAGCAAAGAACACGCTGACTTGACAACATCAAATCTGGTAACGAAGTTGAACATCCAACAATGTAAAAAAAAAACTATGCTCGACAGGGTAGCATTTGCCTATAAAGTCACCAAGAGTCGCACAAACAGACAAACAGCTTCAAACTTCCAATAGCCCCTTCTCTTGGTAAATTATATAGACAGCCTCGTGCCGGCAGGAAAAACTGTAACAAAAATCTCCAAGAAGAAGGATTATCTGCCATGTCTTACCCGCAGCAATAGCCAGCTCAACATTTGTATGAAACCTCTTCAGATATTGTAGAGTAACATCTAAGCATCCTTCTTTGTTGAAAATTGATACGGCTGTACTGTTGCATTCACTGGTAAGAGACATGAAAGAAGGCTTAGTCGATCAATCTCCTTTATAAGCAAAGATGGCAAATGTCCATTTACAATGACTGTGCACAGTTCCAAAAATGATTCCAGAGAACTGTTTTGGAATTCAGACGAGCGTAGGATCTCTTTAATAGGCATTAAGGCAGGGGTGTCAAAATGCCGGCCCGCAGGCCAGATGCATCATAGCAAAACCGCCCACCCCCCCTATTGCCGGCAATGGGAAAAAAGTCGCGGATATGTTGCGACACGTCACATGACATTGCGAGTTTGACACCCCTGCATTAAGGGAAACACGGCAGAATTTTTTTTTTTTTGCCAAGTGTGTATTCAAGTCTGAAAGAAGATGCAGCTGCTTTAATGAGGTCACGCTTCTCAATGCAACCACATCACTTTTCAGCCTTCAGCAGAAGCCTGGTGGGAAAAATCCACACTTGCTTCTTCCAAACAATGTTCAAAATATCCACAGCCCCTAGCAGTGATTAGTTTCCAATGGAAACCTAAATGTTTTACACAGTAACAACAGGACACAAAAAAGATGACCTTCTACCAACTGGGATCCATTCATCCTTCCCTAACACACCCGTACAGTGATACGCACAATGTTAATGAACTCATTTTATTTGTAATGGGATTTCCACTTCCTCCAAAGAGAGCTGAGCTCACCCATCGTGACCAGTTCCACCAACTGGAAGACACGGTTAATGAATTCCCTCTTCCTCTGCTAGCCCTGAAACCAAGAATTTCACAACTACACTTACCACACATTCCACAGCAAATTCACACCTTCGTTAGCAATGTCCTCAGGATGGTTCTTCTCTGTCTGCTTGTCTTCCTTCAAGGAACTATTGTTTTCTATAAGTCCTGCCCGGCACTGTTTGAATCAAAGTAGACCAAAAAGAACAAATGAAACAAAATCTGATGGGAAGAATGCAAGATATTCTTGCTTTTACGGATCTCTTCCAAATTCATTTATTCTTCAAAGGACTTTCTGGATACCACTTAAACTACAGGCTACTTCATCCATCACTTTAAGCTCAAGGCAGTTTGTTTCCTGCTACCCCAGTCTGTTGAATGAGCCTAACTATTCTGGCTTGTCAGCTGTGGTTTGACAGTTTACCGTAACTGGTGAATTCAGCCAACTGTGGCTGTGATTTATTGTATCTTAGTAGTCAGGTAACATAATTTAATCAACCTCAGAGCAGCTTGAAAAGCAAAGCTTGGACAAACCTAGCTATTGGATGGTAGCTATCAGGAAGGCCTGTACCGTAAGTTGAGACTGGAGTGGAAAGCAGCACAATATCTGAGCTTATTAAAGCAGTTCCCTCTTTTTTTCAGGCTTGCACTGAAGTCCAAAAAAAGAGATGACGGCTTTAAAGAGAAGCTGTGCTCATGTACCCATGCATTATAGAACATCTTTCAATGCATACACAGTAGGGTAGAGATGCCCATTCTAATCTTGTATTTGCTCTGAACTGTTGGCTTTAGGGAAGCATTTCACTGATTATATCAAATATTTCTCAAAACTTTAAAACATTTTTTGTTCATTTTAGTTTATACATGTTTTGTAATGAGTACACGAGCACAGCATCTCTTTAAAATAGTCGCTTCTTTTTTTCCTGAAAAAGAGGCAGCTGATTTAATAAGATTTTATTTTCGTGGCAGAAAAATATGCTCCTTTAAAGAGAGGCCGTGTTCAGGCTCCCGTATATTCCAAAGCATCTTTGTGGAATTCTTTTCAAAGCACACACAACGTACCTCCTTCAACAACGCTACAAGAGGAGTCATGATGTCTTTAGTGACCATATCGTTGCAAACTTCAAATCCTCCACAGGCACTGAGGTTTCTGCAACAAAGCCAAATTTATCCCACATTAGTTTGCAAAGCCAAGTTTATCCCACATTCATAAAGGTTTCTCAAGGAAAAAAAGATAAGTCACAACACAGCAACGATGAAAATGGTGCAATCCAAAACGATCAAAACGTGTCTGAAAGTTTTGAGAAACTTTTTGCTGCCGAATGGGAGAGAAAAAAAATCTTAATGGGAAGACCTCCCTAGAACCCAGGATGCGAAACATAAGATTTGATCTTGCTCATTTGTGTAGGTCAGCAAGTTTCCAATCACTACACAAAGAGAAAGGGCAGACATTATAATGGGATGTGGGAATGATCTTGGAAGACGGGTGGAAAAGCCAAAAACTAGACAACTGTCTGATAAATAAAATTTGACCCTGCAGAAGGAACGTGTGTGGCAAACAACTCAGAAGCGACCCTCCCTAGTTCCATGCATTGTAAAGGAGAAGAGGAACAGATGTACTTCCCTCCTTGCAAGATTCTGTTTAATGTATCCTTACAATAAAGTAGAGCTATAACTTCCGAATGTGCTTCTTGTCTGGACTACCTCACAAGGCCTGTAGAAATTGAGTAGAAATTGCAAAATTCACACCAAGCCCATCTAAGCAGACTTTCAGGAACAGAATGACAACAAATAAATTTCTCAAAGGTGTAGCAAAGCCGTCCAGACTCTAACCACAACTAGGTCTGTTGCCAGTACAGTAATCCCAGGTTTACTGAATGTACCCCCGATTTCATCTGCACCATGTACTAAGGACCCCAAAGAGTCTATCTAAGTTTTGGGCCAAACCACTTTCTCTCTATCGACCATCACTCACCGGAGTGCTCCTGCCGCCGTCTCCCGAACCACTAAGCTTGGATCAAGCAGCAACGGGCCCAGCCGCCGGACCACATCTCGTTGCACAAAAGCCGGGATTGTTTGTTGCTGCTGCAACATCTTGGAAATGTTGGCGCAGGCAAATTCACGCACGTCGGCATTGGGGTGCTGCAGCTGGAAAGGCAGAGAGTAGGGAAGGCAAGTACAGAGAATGAATAAACAGAATTATTAAGTCTCAATAGTAGCTCAGGGTTGAAATGAGAGATCTTTGGTCCTTTGTGAGCTTTCTGGTCTTCTTGCGCACGTTTCATAACCCAACTAGGTAACGTCATCAGCGCTGGCATGATGATCCTAATTGGGTAACCTAACAAACGCTCCCTTCTGGCACTGATGGTATTTCCTAGTTGGGTAATGAAAGGCCTGCCATAAAGCCAACAAGCTTAGAAAGCACCAAGGATCCCTAATTACCAAATCCATTTTGAAAATTCCTGGAAGGCCTTCCAGCGGGATTTAAATCTATGCACACCCTCCCGGGCAGGTGCAGATCACATTTCCTCCACCTCAGATCCAAACACCCTGCAAGTCAAAGCTATTTTAGATGGGTGGCTTCAATTCCCACCCAGTGCTGCAGCCCTGAAGTTTTCCACACCCTTAAAATTCCTATATTCCTTGTCTTTAAAGCAGGGGTTCTCAACCTTGGCAACTTTAAGACTTGTGGACTTCAACTCCCAGAAGTCTCAGCATCTTTTTTGCAATGTGGTGACCAAAACTGGATACGGTATTCCAGGTGTGGCCTTACTAAGGATTTATAAAGCGGTACTGATACTTCACGTGATTTTGATTCTATGCCTCTGTTCCAACCTGCTTTCCTAGACTAAACCTCCCCAGTTCCTGAAACCGTCCTTCATACGTTTTAGCCTCCAGTCCCCTAATCATCTTCGTTGCTCTTCTCTGCACTCTTTCTAGAGTCTCCGCATCTTTCGTCTTCCTACACTGCTTCGGATTTACAGGCAGTCCTCGACTTATAACAGTCCCATTCAGCGACCGTTCTAAGTTAACAACAGCCCTGGGGGGAAAAAAAGTGACTTATGCCCATTTTTCCACACTCATGCCCGTTGTAGCATCTCCACGCTCAGGGGATTTACACTTGGAGGCTTGACAACTAGCTCACATTTACGACGATTTGCAGCGTCCCGGGGTCATGCAGTCCCCATCTGTGACCTTTGGACACAAGCCAAGTCAGTGGGAAAACCAGATTCGCTTAACAACCGCGGCAAGGAAAGTTGCAAAACGGGGCCAAACCCGTTTAACAAATGTCTCAACTCCGCTACATAGATGCCCGGCTGTAAAATACTGGAATGTGCAGAAATGAATACCGTAGACTAACAATGACAATTAAAGATAAGACAGAGTCAGACTACTATGAAATCGGGGGAACTTTTTATGATTGGCTGAAAAGAGAATACGGTTAAAAGATAGTTAACATCAATTTAGATCAGGGGTTCTCAACCTTGTTGCCAAGGTTGAGAACCCCTGATTTAGATGGAAGAAGGAGCAGATAAGGCGGGAGACCCAGGCGACAGAGTATTGAATAACTGGAGGTTGTATAAATATTTATAGAAGTATATACCGAGAAGGTTAGATAAATAGAAGTATTAATGTTAAGAGAAAATTAATCTTATTGTATATAATACAGAGAGGGAAATTTGGAGAGAGGAGTTGCTCGGACATTACCCTGAATTGTATCTGAAGAGGGACAAGAGGGAAGAAAGGAGAGGAGAGAGGAAAGAGTAAAGGAGGGGAGAAGGAAGTAGGAAGGTTGGAGGAGAAGAGGAGAAGTGGGGAGAAAGGGGAGGAAAGTGGTGAAGGAAAGAGGAGAGGAAGAAGAGGGAAGAGAAGAAAGAGAGAAAGAAGGTAGAGAAGAAGGAGTGTGGATGCAGTGAAAGGGGAAATGGGCCAGCAACACCAAAAGTCACGTGTATGCACTTATTTCATTTTATGAAAAGTATCTTATACAGGACTGCAAAAAGCATGCATGTTAACATCTGATAAATATCACGGGGTATGTATGGGGGAGAGTTTGGAAAAATAAAAAAATTATTAAAAAAAATAATAAAAGAAATAGACGCCCGGCCGTAAGCCGTAAGTCGAGGACTACGGGTATTTGCAACCCCTGGCCCCGTTCCTCGTAGGTTTTAGCCTGCAGCGAAGCCCCCTCCCCTTTCTCTCCACCGCCCCCCCCCTCCATGCCCGACCCTTTTCCTACGCCCAGCCGCAGCCCGGCTCCCTTCGGCCGGTTAGCAAGCGGCCTCCCGCCTCCCCCTTGCCTTCTCCAGCAGCTCGGCGGCCGGGGAGCCTTCCTCTTCGCCCGCCTCGCCTTCCGCCGCCGGCTCGCCCAGGCTCCCGGCTGGAGCGAAGGGCGGCGGGCGAAAGCGCCGGGCCTTGCTCTTGCCCATAGCCGAAGCGCCGCCGCCGCCGCTGCCTTCCAGCCGAGGCTCCCGGGACGGGCTGGCCGCTCTGCCTGCCTGCCTGCCTGCCTGCCCCGCGTGTGCGGCTGGGGCGCAGGCGCCGCCGCCGCCGCTCTCCGCCCAGGAAGCAGGCGGGGAAAGGCGGCTGGGAGGACGGAGGGGCGGCTGGCTGGCTGGCTGGCTGGCTGGCTGGGTGGGTGGCTGAGGGTCTCAGCCGATCTCCCACCGGGCGCCTCTGCGTTCCCCCCCTCCCCCGGGGCGGAGAGAGAGACGGTCGGGGGTCCGCAGCGCGCTCAGCTGGCCCTGCGGCGCGCGCCCTGCTTGGCTTGGGTTTGTTTCCTCCCCCCGCCCCCCCCCCGTTTAAATCGCTTTTACACCCCTTTGGGGTTTTTTTTTCCTTTTTTACTGCAGTCCGGGGTTGTTGTTTTTTTTTTTTTTTTGGCCTTTTTGACTTCGTGCGTTCAGCCGCTCCTTGCGATGCGGCCGAGTTTGGAGGAAGCAAGGCGGAAAAGATAAAGGAGAATTATTTGTAGCTCGGGGTTCTTGGTGCTCTGTAAGCTTGGTTGCTTTCTTGCCGAGGTGTCATTACTCAGACTAGGTAACATCATCAGTGCTGGAAGGGAGAGGGGTTTGAGGAGGGAGGAGAAGGAGAAGAGAACTTTGGGGTTCTTGGTGCTCTCTGAACTTGGTTGCTTTCTTGCAGATATTTTATTACTCAAACTAGGTAACATCATCAGTGCTAGAAGGGAGAGGGGTTTGAGGAGGGAGGAGGAGGAGGAGGAGGAGGAGGAGGAGGAAGAAGAAGAAGAAGAAGAAGAAGAAGAAGAAGAAGAAGAAGAAGAAGAAGAAGAAGAAGAAGAAGAAGAAGAAGAAGAAGAAGAAGAAGAAGAAGAAGAAGAAGAAGAAGAAGAAGAAGAAGAAGAAGAAGAAGAGAACTTTGGGGTTCTTGGTGCTCTCTGAACTTGGTTGCTTTTGTGAGAAAGGAAGAAGTTTTAAAATAAAAGGGTCACAATTGATTAACAATAGAAAGATTAGACAATAGCCAAGCCTTTCACTTAGGCACTAGATTCCAGGAGGCTTGGCTAGAAGACACATTCAACAAAACAAAAGGATGATAGAGGGAAGTTCTAAACACTGTAACTGAGGGGGAGGGATAATGTATTTTGTTTAGGCGATCCTGATAAGATTGTAACCTCAGAGGAGGGGCCAAGGCGGCAGGATAGAATGTATATAATGTTATGTGTTTGAATATTTTGGTGTGGTCTTTGGGTTTAGAACTTCCTGTTGAAGTCTCTCACCAGGATCCACCGCGCTTTGCAAATCGCTTTTCTATTTTCTGCAGAATAAACTTTTTCTTACCAATCCAATTTTGTTGGTGTTTTAATCACGTTTCCAACACTTTCTTGAAGACCTTTTATTACTCAAACTAGGTAACATCATCAGTGCTAAAAGGGAGAGGGGTTTGAGGAGGGAGGAGAAGAAGAAGAAGAAGAAGAAGAAGAAGAAGAAGAAGAAGAAGAAGAAGAAGAAGAAGAAGAAGAAGAAGAAGAAGAAGAAGAAGAAGAAGAAGAAGAAGAAGAAGAAGAAGAAGAAGAAGAAGAAGAAGAAGAAGACACAACGACTTTGGGGGTTTTGGTGCTCGGGGTTCTTGGTGCTCGGGGTTCTTGGTTGCTTTCTTGCAGACATTTCATTACTCAAACTAGGTAACATCATCAGTGCTGGTAAGGAATGGGATGTAGAGGTGTTTAGAAGAAGCCAATAGTAAACAGCCCAACCAAAGACCCTCAGTCTAAGACCACCCCAGGGCAAGCCACTAGAATAGAAACAGAGAGCAAAGCCCACTTCTCACTAGCACTGGTGATGTTACCTGCTTTGGATAATGAAACGTCTGCAAGAAAACAAGCAAGCTCAGAGAGCACCAAGGACCTCCACCGTCCTCCTTTCTGCAAGCCCCCTCCCTTCTAGCATTGGTGATATTACCTAGTTTTTTTATGAAAGGTCTGCAAGAAACAAGCTCAGAGAGCACCAAGGACCCCAAAGTCACCCTTCTTTTCCTCTTCTTTCTCTTTGCCATCCCCCCTCCCCTATAGCGCTGGTGAAGTTTGGGCAATGAAACATCTGCAAGAAAGCCAAGCACCAAGGACCCCTCACTTCCAAGCTATTTTCAGAATTGTAAATTGAGAAAGATTTCCATTCATTACTAGACTGCCATGCTTTGAAAAAAGCAGGGTCAGTCACTCCGGAGCTTGACTTTATTCAGTGGGATTTTTGGAAAAAAAGCAAAAAGACTAAAGTTAACGGTAGATTCCAAGCTGCTGACGATTTATAACACAAATGATAAAAATGCTTAGATTTTTTTTTCCTGCTCATAGCTATAACCAAAGCCTCGTCTGGTTTTTCCTAATTAGTTACAAAATCTTTTGAGCTATTTTTTAAATGCAGTTTAAGTGAATGGCAAGAGAGGAGCTTTCTTAAAATCATGAAGTCAGCTACGAACATTTTTAAATCATCTCTCTACATTTTTTCCATTTGGTAGACATCCTACCAAATTCTTCTGCCTAATGGAACGGCCTTTATTTTTTAACCTCCTATATTTTGAAATCTCCACATTTCAACGATCTTTTTCTTAAATCGTGAAAGATTAAAGATCCTTATTTTACTTTATTTAAATTTCTATGCCGCCCTTCTCCTGAGACCCAGGGCGGCTTACAACAATAATACAATAAAATTTAATTTACCAACAACAATCAACCATCCAATCTAAAACACATTCATTCAATCCGGAACACATTCATACAACACACAATCACAATCAACAGACAGTCACTGATGGAGGGACATTCCTAGGCCCAGGGGCAGAGTACAATTCATACGCCCCAAGCCTGCCAGCATAAATAAGTCTTCAATAATTTCCGGAAAACTAGGAGGGAGGAAGCATATCCGCTTTAAAATACATAAGGAAAATGTGCCCGGGATCACAGTACACGTTTTTATTATATAATCTAACCCTTGGATAATAAATGTAAGTTAATTTTGCATAAAATGATAAAATAATTTCTTTCATACCGGATTGTCACAAAAAGTCAGTCTCTGCAGAAGATGAGAGAGCGAAGACATTTCTCCATTACGGAGATGGGTGCCCGCCAAATTTTCTTCCAAGTTGATCTTGATTTGAGTTTCATCTCCCATATAATCCATATAGTTACTATTCAAATCCTCCTGGTCAATAGGTTATCTCAGTACAAAGTGCAAAGCTGGGCTGGGGGGGGTCTAAAGTAATCTGTCTTAATGGGAAGGATACTTTTTCTCATAGGCTAAATAGATTCAGACAGGTCCAGACTAGTCCTTGAGATCAGGGTGGATGGAAGAGACTGCTTCCGCTGCTGAGGTTTATTGGAAGTTTAACAGCCGGATGTACTTCCAATACATATTCTACCGTAGTACTACGAGATTGCTAATTTGCATTCTTTCCCCAGCCAATTTTATCTTAAGTCGATAAGACATTAACAATTCCTGAGATTTTAAGACACAGCTCCCAAATGCAGAAAAAAATATCAGAATTTGAAAGAGCTGTTGTGAAAGGTTTTGCTGACTTCAAAAGTTCTAATTCAGCTGTTTTCAAACAAGGCAACTGGATGATGTCCCGACTTCAATTCCCAGAATTTCCCAGCCAACAGGCTCTCATCAATGGGAAAAGCCCAGTTGCCGCAATGTACAGAATTGGGTCTATGGCAAGATGGACTGAAAATGCTGGAGTCTTATCGTTCCAATTAAAAAGATCTGGCTCATCATAATTTGGGGAAATTATGGGTTAGCACTGGGCATGCACTCTGTTCTCTTGTTATTTTGCAAATTTGATATTTTAAAAACAATTTAGTACTAAAATGTACAAAAATGAACTAGTAAGGTTATTTTCAACATCGTATTAATGTAACGGCTGTATTTGGGCCCTTTACGGGTAGGCTTTCAACTTGGAAAAGGGGATCACGTGACTCTGGAACTCTGCAACCGTCATAAATAAATATGAGTCAGTCGCGAAGCGTGCAAATTTTGATCACGTGACTGGGGAGGCTGCAACGGTCATAAGTCACTTTTTTCAGTGCCGTTGTAACTTCGAACAGTCACTAAATGAATTGTCATAAGTCAAGGACTACCTGTATAATTCTTTTATCAGCTAAGAGATTTTTTTTTTAAAAAAAAGTGGAATGGGGCTGTAATAGATAATCATATCCATAATTAAAAGTGTTAAAGAAAAGACATTATTCTTTGGTGACAAAAAGGCTGATAATTTTATAAATTTGTTGGCTGGATAAGGTGCTACCATGTTATTCCTACTTATTTTACTACAAATAGGAAAATGTATAAATCGTTATTATTTATTATTATTTATTATTTAATTGGATTCCTATGCCGCCCTATTCCAGGAACTCAGGGCGGCTCACAACATGGATAGAAATCTAACATTAAAACACATTATAAAAACCCCTCAATCAAAAACCAATCAACCAGAAACAGACATGCAAAACAAACATACACTGGCTGGGGCAAGGTGTTAACTGCCCCAGGCCTGTCGGCAAAGATGGGTCTTCAGTAATTTGCGAAAGGCGGAGAGGGTGGGGGCGATACGGATCTCTGGGGGGGGGAGTTGGTTCCAGAGGGCCAGGGCCGCAACAGAGAAGGCTCTTCCCCTAGGCCCCGCCAGGCGACACTGTCTGGCTGACGGGACCTGGAGAAGGCCGACTCTGTGGGCCCTAACCGGTCGCTGGGTTTCATGGGGCAGCAGACGGTCCCGTAAGTAACCTGGTCCGATGCCATGTAGGGCTTTATAGGTCATAACCAACACTTTGAATTGCGTTCGGAGACCAATTGGCAGCCAATGCAGCTCGCGGAGTGATGCCGAGATGTGGGCATTTCTAGGAAGGCCCAATACTGCTCGTGCGGCTGCATTTTGCATTACCTGAAGTCTCCGAGTGTTTTTCAAAGGTAGCCCCATGTAGAGAGCATTGCAGTAGTCGAGCCTCGAGGTGATAAGGGCATGAGCGACTGTGAGAAGAGACTCCCGGTCCAAATAGGGCCGCAGCTGGTGCACCAGGCGAACCTGGGCAAATGTCCTCCTTGCCACAGCCGAAAGATGATGTTCCAGATTTAGCTGTGGATCGAGGAGGACACCCAAGTTGCGGACCCTCTCTGAGGGGGTCAGAAACTCCCCCCCCCAGGGTAATGGACGGACAGATTGCACTATCTTTGGGAGGCAAAACCCACAGCCACTCCGTCTTGTCGGGGTTGAGTTTGAGCTTGTTAGCACCCACCCTAACAGCCTCCAGACACCGGCACATCACCTCTTATGCTCTGCTGTTAAGATTTCTTGCTATAAATTCATGCTATGTGGCTATTTGTAGAGCTAATACAGAGACCCAACCGTTGTATTTTTGTCCTGTAGAAATCAACTGTATTTTGCAATTTTTCTCCCAATAGAATTTTCAGAAGTTAGTGATTTCAGAGGTTTTACTTCCAACAAACACACTCTTGCATTTTTGTTTTTGAAAAGATCAAACAATAAAATATTTATTTAAAATGCAATTCCTACAAAAATGTACAGCTGCTTAAAAACCACGGGGACGCAAGGAATAGAGAAGACATTTCAAGAGCAAAAGAAGAAAAATCAAACTTTGAGGTGCATTTATTAATCCAAGAGATTTCTTTTCCTACAATTTCTTGCACGGCTAAGGTTCCCTTTGGTCTCAGTTGCGTCTTAGAGAGCAATGCGCTTATTAAAATAGCTTGTACATTTTTTTTAAAAAAAAGGCGCAAGGATTTTAAAACTAAATTCCTGGGTCAGTATTTTAAAAGTCACACTGTGACTGTAAGTCACTCTTTTTTTTTTTTTTTTTACTTTAACACTTCTGTGTAACAAGGGTAATTAAAAGGGCTGGAAGGGATTTGTAAAAAGAGTTTAAAGAAATTTCCCATATGGAGAAACACCAGAGTCACTTAAACAGTCTAGAATCTGACCTCATGGCTACAAGACATTTTCCTTAAGCAGGTATTTTTGGTGAAAAATACAGCCAAAGAGACCACTTCCAACACCAAAGTGAAAGCTTCATGTCTCCAATACTTCTACTAACCTAAGCCATGATCTACACCTAGTACTATGGTTTGATAGCATCTCATAAGGTTTCCAAGATGCTGATGGTTTCGCCTACTCAAACATGTGCAGTCTCACCTAGCTACCCCCAAGCTCAGTTTGGTTGTTGTGGGTGTACAATACAAGGCCTACAAGCCTACTTCCCAATCCTTCAATTGCGTTAGGTCAGTGGAGGGCATCCAGCATGCACCGGGTAAAAACAAAAGCCAAAAGAGCAGCAAGATGGTTTGGTTAATTTCTGGCACTTCTTCCCGTCAAGTAATATGAAGAACATTTCATCACATCCAGCAATACTAATTTCATGGCAGAACTCTCCCAATGTTAATTTCAAATACAATATCTTGTTTTTAGGCAGAGAAAAAGGACAACTTGGGAGAGGAAGAGCTTAAAAAACCCGCAAGCTAATGGATAATAGAGCAGGCCAAAGGTTGCATAGAGCGAAAAACTAGGACTAAAAAAACTGAGCTTGTTGATCCAGACCAAGTATTTGTGTGGGATGTTCCTCTGGCTTCTCCAACTTGCAAAATGCAAAATGGGACCCGCAAGCCTCTCTCTCCCACCCCCCATGTTCTGGATCCAAATGAGAGCCAGAAAGGAAACCAAGTTTACACCGTACAGTCTCTGCAGAGTCGTGGGAAGCAGCTAATCCAACATGGTGACCTGGATGCTACTTTTAAACGTTCTGCTGATAAGTTCCAGGCGACTGAAGCTGCTGCCGTCAGAAGGAAGGACCCCATTGCAAAACGTTAGGCAACATGTCAACCTTCTCTGGTCCATGGGATAAACCAGGACGACCTCGGGATGTGACATGTCAACAAATCGGGTGCCGCAGATGTGGAAGAGGGTAAAAGCTTCGCGATCAACAAACACACACACTGATTAAAAAACGCGGTGGCAGATGGCAGTACAAATACTGTAACCGTTTTCTATTTACAATTATTTGCGCATTGTAACAGCGAACAAGTCTCGGAGAGGCTGCTTCGGCGCCACCTCGCCATTAGAGATGAGGACACAGTAATACTGTCCTAGAAGAAACTGACAACATAAGAGTTTGGGCAGAAAAAGATTGGGAGACGCCAGATGTTTTGCCCTTCTTCCATTCCCACATTGAAGACAAACCTGTTTCTCGGTCCTAATATTTGGCCTTGTTGAACTGAAGAAACAAAATCTGTATGTGTAATTCCGCAATCCTTACCCACAAAAGCAATGGGTTATTGGACATGGAGCCGAGGTTTCAAGATTAATTTTCCAGTCTGGGGGGAGGAAAAAAAACACGCAACGTTAAAAGGTAAGATAAAACCAGCAGCTTTCTTCCACCATGAGTTTTGTTTCCAAGGTCAAAACTCAACATAGTTATCCAAGGAAAACAGAGTTACTTACGTCATCGCATGACATGTTGTATTCTGCCAAAACAGTTCGACATCGAGCAGCTATGCTGAAGAGGGTGTTAAAGAAACACGCCTTCTCAATAGTTGATGGGCTGGCTTTCCTAATTCATTTTGCAAACTGATAAAAAATATTTCTCAACGTCTCACCAAAATATTTAATTTTCCTTCCAACGGCCCAAAAATTCTTTTAAAAAATGCTCATAAGCAACAAATTATATATATAAAAATCAAATGAGATTCAACTGCCTTTCTATAACCAGAAAAGGCACAAAACTATATTCTCCTCTTCTGTGGCTTTTCACAAGGGAAAGTTTTAGTCTGGGGCAAAACCTATGCTAGAGTTAAGAGCTTCTTACACTTAAATTACTCTTCTTCTTGTTGTTGTTAGTTGCAAGTTGTGTCTGACCCATCGCGACCCCATGGACAACGTTCCTCCAGGCCTTCCTGTCCTCTACCATCTTCTGGAGTCCATTTAAGCTCACGCCTCCTGCTTCAGTGACTCCGTCCAGCCACCTCATTCTCTGTCGTCCCCTTCTTCTTTTGCCCTCCATCTCTTCCAGCATATGGCTAAATAGCATATTAAACAGCTATGTATTGCACATATTGACCTGGATATTTGCATAAAACCCTTGGAAAAGGATACATTGAGGGTGCCACTACTCTTTTATGTATTCCAGCAAAAAATAAACCAATTAATGTAATACAGCTAATGGTGAAGAATGGATGATTCCATAGAGATGTGAAAAAAGATACCTAGGAGAGAATCAAACAACTATTTATTTTAAGAAAAGCACTCTTACATTGAATGAGTAAACACAAAACTGAAAAACAGAACAGAAAAAAAACTGTAAGGAAGTGAAAATCCCTACTGTACTTTCAATTTCCTTCTAAGCAAATTCTTGGCAAAAAGCAGTAAATCTAATTTCTAATTTTTCTCTGCTGCCATAGTAATTAGCAATCTGATTTTTTTAAATGTAGACTGATTCCAGTTGTTAGCTTCTGAAATCTAATCTAAAAGATCCCAAATTATGATGCTCCAGACATGCTTCTAGAATGTGCAGTATTGAGACTCTATTTTGAAAAGCTAAAGTGCTATGTTGACAGTAATGGCATCACTTAATGTTAGAGGAGAAACATAGCAATTTTCCAAACAGCCTAAAATGCTTGCTAAAATATCCTAAATATCTTCCATGAATCTAAATAGCAAATTAAAATGCTAGGAGTTAACCCACCTTCTGTGTTTCAGGATCTATTAACCAGTTCCAAGCACCAGTGGCTGTACAGACTGATACCACTATAAGAATTACTGGAGGAAAATTGAAAGGACAAAAATGATGTCGTTACATACAATACATTGGGAATAATCCGTAACAACTTGACTTATAACTAAAATGGACACTGCCAATTACGGTCTTATATTGTGAAGGTTGTAATGCAGGTCACCACATGACCAGATCCATTTAACTACTTTTTTCCCAGTAGTTGTTAAGCAAAAATCATTCGTATTGTAAACTGCACAGTCATTATAATAAACTTTACGAAATAATGCACATTTCCATCACATAGCTTTTCAAAGTGCGTTTCTTAAAGTTTCTTAAATAGGAACAATTTGATCAAGCATTTAATTGGGAGGTAGGCCTGTCACTTACTTCTCCAGCGTCCAGTAGCTGGTTGTAAACAAGCTATGTATTCAGTTAGCCTTCTTTCAAAAGCCTTGAGATCTAAAAATGAGAGTAAATAACCGGATTAGTCAAAGCCTGCTTTAGAATTTAGATTTAGCACTTTGAAACCATGGAAACTCCTTTACAACACAAGGTCCACAAAGGACATTTGTGTGCTTTTAAGTTAGTGCTGACTTCCTGCCCCTACCTGGATAAGTCCCTGCAGGTTTTTTTTCTATTCTAGCCATGACTTAACTGTTGTACCAATAAAGATAAACATTTTTTGTAAAATTGGATGATGATGATGACACAGGCACATAATACAATCCCATCCAATGCAGGTAAGTCCTGAACTGAATACTTTATTGGCCAAATATGAGTAGACACGCAAGAAATTTGTCTCCGGTACAGAAGCACTCAGTATACTTGCCACAGAAATAACAATAATAATAATTAGGTCCTTGGAAACGACTCAATAGGTAGACAAAAAAGGCCAAATTCAATCTAAACGTCTGGTTGACTGTGCGACAAACCATAATACCAATAAAAGGGGAAAGAAGATAATTAATAATATGCAGAGCACAAATGGGATCTGTTATAAATCTATCAACCACCACAATGGTCCAGATAATTGCCATTCATCTGGCCTCTCCCTACAGGCTCACCAGGCAGTTAGGTGGGGATGAACTAGACCTGATGAACTGGGATCACCCCAGAGCATCTATCTATCTCATTTGTCTGTTTATCTCTTTCGTCTGTCTGTCTATCTGTCTGTCTGTCTGTCTGTCTACCTACCTGTCTACCTACCTATCTATATCTACCTACCTACCTATCATCTACCTACCTATCATCTACCTACCTACCTACCTACCTATCTATCATCTACCAATCTGTCTACCAATCTGTCTACCAATCTGTCTACCAATCTGTCTATCTATCTATCTATCTATCTATCTATCTATCTATCTATCTATCTATCTATCTATCTATCTATCTATCTATCTATCTATCTATCCATATCCATACACACACACACACACACATCTGCAGTAAATGTGAGAATGACAGTTCAGCAGATGTGGGGGGCGCCAGGTTGGGGAAGGCTGGGGACCTCCGGGTGGCAGGACGTGGGATAACGAGATACACCAGCCCTGGAACGAGGCGAGGAGGCCGGGACCCATCCTCACCTGCCTTACCTTCCGCCTGTTCCAGCGAATTCATCGCTTCGGACGGAGGGGGACGAGAGCGCTCCGAGACCAGCTGCCCACCGCCTTGCAAAGCCGGGAGCTTCCCTCCTCCGGCGCCCGACGTAAGCTCTCCAACTTCCTTCACCGCCCTCGCATCATCGGCGTTTCCCATTGGGCAGGGTTCGCCCAGACTCCGCCCGTCGCCCAACAAGTCTCGCCGCCATTGGGTCCACTACCTTATGGGCAAGAAGTTGGAAGCGGCTGAAGGGACGGGCAAAGAGGAATGCGCACGCGCAGCTTGCACGCTCTTTTTCTCCCCTTCCCTGCTTGGTTCCAGGTGTCTTCCAAGTTTTTAGGAACGTTTGAAAACGTTTAACAGTTTTTCTTTTCTTTTCTTTTCTTTTCTTTTCTTTTCTTTTCTTTTCTTTTCTTTTCTTTTCTTTTCTTTTCTTCCTTTCCTTCCTTTCCTTCCTTCCTTCCTTCTTTCCTTCCTCTCTTTTCGCCTTTTCTTTCTTTCTCCCTCCCTCCCTCCCTCCCTCCCTCCCTTAGTTCCTTCATCGTCCCGCTTCCAGGGAACACGCTACGGTAGCTTGGGAAAGCGCTTGCCTGAACTACAATTCCCGACATCCCTAACGCCTCGATCAAAGCCAGCCGCCGTTGCCTAGGAAACCGGGCCAGGCCCGCTCGGCCTCGCTAGGCCGCTGCGGGCCGGACTCGCCGCTCCCGGAAGAGGAGGAGCCCGAATGGGCGGGACCGACTGATCCTTACCGCTCTGCCGCCGCCCAACGCCCGTGCTCCCCCCCCGCGGGTCACAGCGGCTCCGTGAGGAGAGCGAGGAGGAGGAGGAGGACGGTGGGTCTGGCGGGGCGGAGGGGGGACCGGGCGGGGCAGCCGGGGGGAAGGGGCCGGCGGGGAGCGAGCTTGGGAAGGGGCCGAGGAGGGGCGGGGGGGCGGTTGGTTGGCGGGAACCGCCGCGGAGGGGGAGAGGAGGAAGTAGGCCTCGCCAGGCAGTTGGCGCAGATGGCTCAGTGGCCGAGCTTGTGTGTGTGTGTGTTTATATAAATACACACACGCACACACACACAAAGAGAATCTCTCTCTGTGTGTGTGTGTGTAGGTGTAGATGATGCGTGTCTGCTACATTCAGTTTGTCTGCCGTAATTATTGAGCGTGTGCGTAACGTTTGTATACGTGTGTGTGTGTGTGTAAATGCGTGTCTGCTCTCCATTCAGTTTGTCTGCCGTAGTTTGTGTGTGTGTAACGTTTGTATACGTGTGTGTGTGTATATACACACACAAATACATACAATAAATACGGTATGCAATACAAACTATGTGATACATATACAGCAATGCTGGCTGTGGAATTCTGGGAGTTAAAAAAGTTCACATGCCTTAAAATTGTCAAGGTTGAGAAACACTGATATAGAGGCATCTCTTTTAACTTTTAACACACATACATATACCTACATACCTACATACAATAAATACGGTATACAATACAAATACAAATTATGTGATACATGTACAGAGAGAATGTCTAGGTGTGTGTGTGTGTGTGTGTATACATACATATACCGACATACTACAATACATACAATATACAGTACAAACTACATGATATACACATAGAGAATGTCTCTAGGTGTGTGTGTACTCATACAGAGAGAATGCAACTAAGTGTTTGCCACAATTATTGAATGAGTGTGTATAGCATGTTTGTGTCATGTTTGTATAATTACAGTATATAACTGGAGAGTGCATACACGTGATATTTATATAGCTATAGAGAGGAAGGAAGGGAGGGAAAGGGAGAAGGAGGAGTGGCTAAGTAGGCTATATATACTGTAAATGCAACAACAACATATAGAGCAGTGTTTCTCAACCTTGACAATTTTAAGGCATGTGGACTTCAACTCCCAGAATTCCACAGCCAGCAATGCTGGCTGTGGAATTCTGGGAGTTGAAATCCACATGCCTTAAAATTGTCAAGGTTGAGAAACACTGATATAGAGGCTTCTCTTTTAACTTTGTTTAAAAAAGATGTAACTTTGTATTCACTTACATTAAGATGTAACTTTCTATTTACTTTGTTTTTAGTGGGATAAAACTAATTTACTGTATATGCTTAATTCTTTTCTTGTATTTCTTAATTTATCTTATGCCAACTATTGTCTACTTCATTGTTGGTCAGATGTTATCTTGGAGTTAATCTATGCTCATCTGGGTGCTGATGGCTGCTGGGGAAGCAGTCAGCATCCAAATGAGCATAGATTAGCTCCAAGATTAACATCAGACAAAGACAATCAAGAAGTTAACAATAGCCCAATCAAGGAACTTCCAAAGAAGCCAACAATAAAAAGCCCAACCAAAGAGTGGCTAAGACCAACCCCACCCCCACTGACAGGGCAAATCAGTAGAATATAAACTGACAGCAAACCGTACTCCTTATTAGCACTGATGAGGTTACTTAGTTTGGGTAATGAGATGTCTGCAAGAAAACCCAAGTTCTCATTTCATGGAAAAGGATGAAGGGACAGGAAGTCACCTTGAGGATCAATGATTTTGCATCCCCATTTTCATTCTAATCTGACTTTATTGATATATTTGATGGGATTCTATTATGTGCCTATTGTAGGAAAAGGAGCCCTCTAAGCAGGTTGAAAAGATTCCTGTCTTGAGAAGCTGAGAATAGTCTCACTTTTAGCAATAAATCAGTGGAACCTTTACTTGTGCTCTTTGCAAGACCTCCAAAATGTTCTCACCACAATACCTCAATTTATGCCTCACTGTATTTTCCCCACTATTATATATAATTATGTTGAACAGGTAGTCTATAATTGTATGTATTGTTAAGGCAAAAGTCTCTAGAGAAACAAAATGAGTTTGTGGTGTTTCTATTGTGATGGAGGCTGCAGTGTATCCTTTATCTGAGCTCTAGAACCACTGAGATGGAACATTCCCTTACTTTGGGATCTACTATATTCGCAAGAATATTTAGCCCAAAAAATGTGAAGGCTTCTGAGCTGAGCAAACAACCTTTCCAAATAACTCAAGCTAGCAGTACACCATAAGGGAAATGCAAAAATATATTTACCTGTCACTTCAGCCTTGTAATTATGCCCTCAAAAATGAATAACCTGATACAAAAACAAGAAGTGGCAGAACAAAAACGGAAAATTCTACCTGATGTCCCCCAGATGTTTTAGACTTTATGACCCAGACAAAGAATTGTAGGAATGGTAGTTTAAAATATGTAGAAAGCACCAGATTTTTTTATCTCTCCTGTGGGAAATCTTTTCTTGTAAAAAATGTTAATTATGGACAAGTCCATTTAACCCCATACTCTGTTGCTTCTTGGCATTCTGCCATAACACTGTAAGAGCAATTAAGGGAAGGGAAAGAGTTTTAGTATTTGTATCCGGAGAATGTGTTAATTTCATGAAGCAAAACAACATTTTTAAGGGACTCAAATGTTTTTGACTTTCAAATTTTTTATAACACAGTAGTACTTTGGCAAAAAAAAACCTTCTTAAGTGGCTTATCACTCTGAAGGTTTTCAGATATAAATTTTCTTCTGGAAATATTTTGAAACTATTTTTTTAATTAGATTTTCTTTTTTAATTTAGAAACTAAAATGTCTTCATGGGGAACCATAGATGAAGCACAAACACGTGATCCTGAAAGAAGGTAAAAAACAGAATGATCTACGTTCTTTTTCCTCTAGTTTTAAAAACATCCCTCTGTGTGTTTGTATTAAAAAAGATATACCGGTATATATTTGTTTTCTGAGGTTTTCGCGGGTATTTGTATGTAGGTCTATGGTAATTCGAATTTTCTCCCGCGTAACATTTGAAGTGTCTTGGTGACATTTTGACGAAGTCCCATTTGTCATCTTCAGGCTGGTGCTTTTGGCTTCGTGCTCCTAGAACAGCGGTTCTCAACCTGTGGGTCGCGACCCCATTTGGGGTCGAACGACCATTCCACGGGGGTCACCAAGCACCGCAGTCCGCCATTTTTTTTTGGTCAGCCATTTTTTCCCTATCGTGATGCGGGCCGTCGCCATGCGCGGTGCGGGCCCACCAGTTTTTTTTTTTTTTTTGGTTGGCCATTTTTTTCCCCTATTGCGATGCGGGCCGCCGTGCAAGCGCGATGCACCCCGTCGTGTCGCGCATGCGTGATGCACCGCGTCGCGCATGCGTGATGCGCCCCGTCGCGCATGCGGGCTGGGGTCCGCGGGCCGGGGTCGAGCCCCGGAAAAGGTTGAGAACCGCTGTCCTAGAAGCACGAAGCCGAAAGCACCAGCTTGAGGATGACGAATGGGACTTCGTCAAAATGTTGCCAAGACACTTCAAATTTTACGCGGGAGAAAACCCGAATTACCAGAGACCTACATATATATATATGTATGTGTGTATGTATGTATGTATGATGTATGTATGTATGATGTATGTATGTGTGTATATATATATGTGTGTGTGTGTGTGTGTGTGTAGGTCTTTGGTTATTCGGGTTTTCTCCCATGTAAAATTGGAAGTGTCTTGGTGACGTTTCGATGAAGTCCCATTTGTGATGTTCAGGCTGGTGTTTTCGGCTTCCTGCTTCTAGGAGCAAAGAGCAATTTTATATATAACTCAGACTCCCATTTTTGTAGTGTAAAAAGTTTTATATTTTTTACACTCAGCTCAAAAGTTTAACTTTTTTAAAAAATTGCAACCTATACTTAATGGATACAAACTAAATACTGAACATTGATCTTTGCATTTAATCATATAAGATATAAATCTGACTAAATCATTGAGAATTCTGTGTGAAATTTAGCCCTTTAAATTTTCATTGAATCCTGGTTTCCTTCTTTACCATGGTTAGTGGCTACATTTGCTGCTGCTGGCAGGCCCAAATTCACAGCTAATCCTGCCTAACATAAACTATCCGTGTGCTTCTGTGTTACCTATTTGTTCTTTGTTTTTCTGTTCATGTGAATAAATACATAACACAAGAAATTGTGCCTCCCATCTAAACCTCCCATCTTAGTTTGCTTGTTCGGTTGCTTGCTTATTTATTTATTCATGCAATTTGTATGGCTGCCAAGCTTAACAAATTATTCTGGGCTTGCTGTTCCGATTCAAGCTGGTATGTCTAATTTAGTACCAACACCTGGCTTACACTTGTTTTTCAATCCGGATTCCATTTCAGCTGGAATCAAGAGTTATCGAAAAATTGTGTTGCTGTGGTTCAGTCACTAAGTTGTGTCCAACTCTCCATGACCCTATGGATTATAGCACTCCATCACCTCTCCCCTCCCCCACTGCCCCCCCAACTCCAGTGTCTCCTGGAGTTTGCCCAAATTCATGTTTATTGCCTCAATTACACTACCTCGCCATTTCATCCTCTGCTTGTGCCTTCAATCTTTCCTAACATCAAGGGCTTTTCCAATGAATCTTCTCATTTGGTGGCCAAAGTATTTATGCTTCCAGTATCTGATTCTGTTCCTTACCAACAACAGAACTTTTAACAACAAAACTTTGCAGAAGGAACAGAACTGACTGGTTGATTTTAAACCAGTGACTTCTCAGTTCTCAATTGTGTGCTAGAGGAGATTTGTTATAGGTTGGTTGCCTTGAGCTTTCATAGGTGAGATACAGATGCAATAAATAACACAATCCAAATGTTTGGCAGAGAGATGCAAATGGCAAATTCAAAGCAATAGGGCCACCCAGGCAATTAATCTGGCTGCCTCATTAAGTCAGATTGTTGTTTACTGATGGGCAGCAGCTGCCTTCGTTTTCAGATCTGTCTTTTCCTCAGAATTTCTGAAAATGGCAGATATTGACCCTGAAACATTTGCATGCCAAGATACCCAGCTTCCCAGAAATTACCTGGAGTCTATGGTTACTGTCTATATGTTGACATTTTCATATCATATAATGTGATATGAATATTATATAGAAATGTAGGTGCTAGGACTACCTATAGCAGTGGTTCTCAACCTTTTTCAGGTTGAGACCCCACTTGCCCCGCCCATGCACGGCGTGACCCGGCGCGCGCGCGCATCGGGCCGATCCGCGCATGCGCGGCGTGCGCATGACGGAAAAACAACAAACAAAATGGCGGATGGTGACGGCCCAAACCGCGCATGCACGGCACGCGCAGCACGCACGGGCGACGAAACAAAACAAAATGGCGGACCGCGACGGGCCGATCCACACATGCGCAGTGCGCACGCAACGTCCTGAACCGCGCATGCGCGGCGTGTGCGCGACGAAAAAAACAAAAAATAAAACAAAAAAACCAAAATGGCGGACCACGGTGTCCAGCGACCCCTGCGAAACGGTCGTTCGACCCCAAATGGGGTCGCGACCCATAGGTTGAGAACCGCTGACCTATAGCAATCTATATATCTCTGTTTTTGATTTTTGGCAAATGGTGTTGGTATTTATGGAATATTCCTTGGACATGCTGCTCATTACAGATGGAAATATTTCCATCTTATCTTTGAGTGTGCTACTAGTTCATCTACAGGGTCTGGTCCTCAACTTACAACAGTTCATTTAGTGACCGTTTGAAGTTACAACGGTACTGAAAAAAGAGACTAATGACCGTTTTTCACAGTTACGACCATTGCAGCATCCCCATGGTCATGTGATCAAAATCCAGACACTTGGCAACTGACTTCTATTTATGAGGTGGCCCTGTCCCTGGATCACGTGATCCCCTTTTGTGAACTTCTGAAAGCCAAGTCAATGAGGAAGCCAGATTCACTTAACAACCGTGTTGCTAATTTAACAATTTAAATTTGCTAATTTAAGTGATCCACTTAACAAATGTGTCAAGAAAAGTCGTAAAATGGGGCAACACAAATGTCTCAGCAACATAAATTTTGGGCTCAATTGTGATTATATGTTGAGGACTACCTGTATAGTATAATAGAAATGAATTTTTTTAGGCTAAAGAATTGAAACTGTTTACTGCACTTAGCGCCACAACAGTGTCTGGCTGTAATAAACCCTATCTTGGGTTTCGTGCTTGTATCTTTGTTGGCATGACATACTTCAGATCTTGCTCAAGGGTTTAATGTGCTGCATCTCATATTCATAGTTAATCAGTGTAACCGAATTCAGTTTTATCTGCGCCTAAGAAATAGTTAACAGTAAATGAGGCAAGAACAGGCAGCTGTTGTCCTTATGCTGCCTTTGCTCCTTGACAAATCTTTCCAGACTGTACATCTGCCAGCCAGTTTGAGGGGTTTTTTTTGTCTTTTGTTTTAATTGGTTTCTCCATATCTCGGTGGGTCCAAAGCTAGCAGCTTAAGCAAAATGTTTAGAATAATTAGATTGTTCAGCTGATCTGTAAGGAGAGAAAGTTTGGCAGAACAAATCTTGGTTATCTGTTGTACGATTCTGAGCTTTTAAAAAGACTGCTCAGCATTTGCTTTAAAGGAATTAAATCACCCTGCAATTTTCAACAGCATTCCAGCTGTAACATGATTGGAAAAGTTCTTTCTTAACCCTTTGCAAGTCTAGCATGTCATTTTTGTTTGGTCTGATGTCACAAAACTCCAAACGGCTTTGGATGGCTCACTATATATCAAAACAATAAAAAACACAGTGTAACCAAAACAAAGAACAGTTAAAACCAGCCTCGGACAAAGAAAAGAAGAACAAATAGCAATGTCAACAAACCGAAAACATCACACCAGCATCTGCCCTCCAACAAAGGAGCACTAGATTGGTCCTTGCGTAGGCACAGCCGTTTCTTTATCAGGAGACCCTGTCCATGGTCACTCATGCCTTGGTCACCTCCCACTTGAGACATTGCACTGTGTTCTACATGGGTCTGCCCATAAAGACCACTCAGAATGGCAGCTGGTCCATCAGCTGGCAGCATAAGAACCGATGGGTAGACTGTCTTAAACCTTTTTAAGATACAGTCAGAGACAATCAGTACTTTTAACCATGGCGCTGACTACTGTTAACTTTAGCATAAATTAATTGGCTTTTCTTTTTGGCTCCAGGCACAGACCGGGGTGGATTCCTCGACTTCTGGAGTAAGTAATTACATTACCATTTCTGCTCTTGATTGAAAGTCGAATCTGTCCATAACAGCGTGATAGGGTTCTTAACAAAGGCGGATGGGTGGATGGATGGATTGATGCAAGGATGGATAAATGGGTTGGTGCATGGATGGATTGGTGGATGGATACAAGAATGAATGGATGGATACAAGGAGAGGGGGCGATGTTTTGTTCGTAATACAATGCCTTGGTAAGACCACACCTGGAAAACTGCATCCAGTTTTGGTCATCACGATGTAAAAAAGATGCTGAGACTCTAGAAAGAGTACAGAGAAGAGCAGCAAAGATGATTAAAGGGCTGGAGGCTAAAACATATAAGGAACGGTTGCTGGAATTGGGGATGTCCAGTTTAATGAAGAGAAGGACGAGGGGGGACATGATAGCAGTGTTCCAATATCTCAGGGGCTGCCACAAAGAAGAGGGAGTCAAGCTGTTCTCCAAGGCACTGAAGGCAGGACAAGAAGCAACGGATGGAAACTAATCAAGGAGAGAAGCAACCTAGAACTAAAGAGAAACTTCCTGACAGATAGAACAATTAGCCAGTGGAACAACCTGCCTCCAGAAGCAGTGAATGCTCCAACACTGGAAGTTTTTAAGAAGAGACTGGACAGCCATTTGTCCGAAATGGTATAGGATTTCCTGCCTGAGCAGGGGGTTGGACTAGATGACCTCCAAGGTCCCTTCCAAGTTTATTTTTATATTAATAATAATAATAATAATAATATACACCACCTCATGCCATGTCCTTGTCCCCTATTTGTCATATTTCTTCTATTAGCATGGCCTGCAATGACAAAGAGATCTTTCATGCAGTGGTGGTAGATGCTCTCATGTCATCCCAACTCTCTAGGAATTTGCTGATATTGGAATGGGAAGGGGGGGGAAAACCCCAGGAGCTCTCTTTTTCTTTGCTGGGATCTTTGTTAATGCTGAATTGACAATAATAATAATAATAATAATAATAATAATAATAATAATAATAATAATAATAATAATAATAATAATAGCTATTCCAGATGTCTCCTGTCAGTGTTGCACCAGACAACAGATGTTTCAGATTTTATTCTGCAAAGTCTAAAATTGGATTCCAAATTCCCCCAAACGGTCGTCTTGCCGTTATATAGTCTCAACCAGGGATAGTCAACCTTGGCTCTTTTATGACTTGTGGGCTTCAATTCTCAGAATTCCTGAGCCAGCTTAGCTGGCTCAGGAATTCTGGGAGTTGAAGTCCACAAGTCATAAAAAAACCAAGGCTGACTACCCCTGGTCTAAACGTTTATTATGTTCAAATTCTTTGGTCAATCTTTAACGCCCATATCTTTGCTCCTTGTAGCATAAATCCTTACAAAACCATTCAGCAAGGTTCTTACTCTCCCCCGGACGGTTATTCGATGGACTTTGAGGATGGGAACAGGTGAGAAGGATCCTTTTCCCTTCCACACTCACTTCAATTGTTCAAGGCAGAGAATAACAGGGAACTGAATGATAAGACATTTATTCTGTACTGCTGAAACAATGCAGTCCCCTGCCTTCTCTGATATAAATCATCTGTTGTGGTTGTGGTCTTTTGTTTGTGGTCTTTTGTTTAAGAGGGAGACAAACTAGTTCTTGTGTGTTTTTGGCTTAAAGCTTTGAAGAACTTTTTGGGCAGCAGTATCATCCATCAGCGGACAACGAAGATACTTTTGAGAGATACCAGTCCTGTCAGCAAGGTAAGCAGTTGCTTGGAATAGACGGCAGAAAGAATGTGCTTGCTCCTCCAAATGCTTTGCATTTCAGTTTTGCATTTCAGTCCAGCTGGGTTCTCCCTGGCAGCTGAAGAAATATCAGAAGTATTTCTTTCCAAGCAGGCCTTTCTCTACTAAGATTTATTGAAAGAAATTAGGTAGAGGGACAAGAATTTCACCAACTGAATGTTTTCTGCGTAGTACCCGTTTATCCCAAACACATAGCCTTCCAAGAGGAAGATTAGCCTTTTCTGTGGAGTCCTTGATGCTCTGTGAGCTTGGTTGTTTGCTTATGGATGTTTCGGTAACCGACTCGGTTACATCACCAGTGCTGGTGAGTTTATATACAGTGGTTGCTCTCCAGTGTTGGTGGAAGTCTGGTTTTCTTGGCAGCTCCTTGATTGGGATATTGTTCTCTGCTTGATTGTTGGTCTGCATAATTGTTTGTCACCTTAGTACAGGGGTGTCAAACTCGCACCGCCACGTGACATGCCATGAGATGTATCACAATTTTTTTTTTTTTTTTGCCATTGCCAGCAATGGGGTGGGCGCAGTTTAGCTATCCAGCCCCCTGGCTGGCAGTTTCACACCCCTGCCTTAGTAGCTCCTTGATTAGGGTATTTATTACTTGATAGTTTGTCTGGTTAAACCTGACACCTAGCACTGATGATGTTACCTGGTCAGGTAATGAAACGTCTGCAAAAAACGAAAGACAATCAAGCTCAGAAAGCACTGAGGACTCCGCAGTTCAACCCTGAGCTACATATAGTCTTTTCATTGAGAAAAAAGAAACTTAAAGCTGGCTGTTTACAGAACCATTTTTATCAGTGTGGGAACCAGCTTTTACTATTACTTGCTACTGTTCACCAGTCCTGAATTCTTCCCAGATAACTAAATTTTTCAAGAGCCTCGTTGCTCTTTGATCTGTCTGTCTGATCTATCTATCTATCTATCTATCTATCTATCTATCTATCTATCTATCTATCTATCTATCTCAATCTGATTACCTGCTTATACCTTTAGATGACGGCCACGCCAAGGATGTTCATCGTGATAAGTTGTACATGGATTTCTGCCAACAGATAGACAAGGAATATAAGAGAGAAAGAGCTTCGGACTGTGTCATCGTTTCCATCAGCAAGGATCAAGCGTAGGTCTTTTTCGTCTTTGTTTTTCAAGGCGCAGTTACCGACACCTCACTGCACTTTGACTGAACCATTCCCCGTTTAATTTCACTTTTAGCAATGTGGTTAACTCTTTTTAGAGATCTTAATTTTCCTATTTTGTTTTTGAAGCGACCAAAAGCAACGGGGGCGGTACATAGCCGTTCTGCATGACCGAGCAACAGAAATATACTTCTAAATTTTGCAACATCATTTGCATGGAGCGAAGAAAATTCCTCCACCCCACCACATTTTTCTTGTAAACTCCTCTTCTTAGAACTCTCCCAGAATTAGTCACTAGAGCAGGGGTGGGCAATTATGGCACCTTTATGACCTGTGGACTTCAACTCCCAGAATTCCTGAGCCAGCATGGCTGGCTCAGGAATTCTGGGAGTTAAAGTCCACAGGTCACAGTTGCCCAGAGAGTTGAATAAAAATAGTAAAATAGGCTCAGCCCCCCCCCATTATTCCCACCGGCTATAGACCCCCTCTATTACATTTTTGGCACCTGTTTCTCATGAGTGGGAAACTTAAAATGTTAAAATATTTTGATTTCCTTCCGTCCCTTGTAACTTGGGCGTCAGTCCTATTGGGTTTGGTAGGACTTAATTAGTGTAGTTGTAGCTCTTGTAGGATGATCGTACGTTTAGTACCGATTCTTACGTGTTTGTTTTACTTAACAGGGAGACCTCTCTAAAAGGGGTATGGAAACTATTTAGCATAGCATTTTCAGATTGTACAGTCACCTCTGATTTTTCATGCTTATCCACGTCCATTTAAACTAAGATCCGCCTCTCTTTTTTGCCTATGAAATATTCTAAACGCTCATCTGTATGGATTATCGTGTGGTGTTTTTTAAAGAACTATTTTAACATGACCCCTTGTTCTTCTTTGCCCAAATATAAGTTGAATATCAACATAAGCCTTGCGGGTAATGGTATTGAGCATTCTTTAAAGTAAAACTTTGTGCTACGCTCTGTCATTAAACGAAGCCAACTGAAAAAGCGTAATTTTGATCTTGATACGACGGAAGTTTATAATGATTAGCCACATCGTCCCCTCTCCGTTCCTTTCAGATGGTTTTGAATGCCATGAAATTCACCGGGGGTCATAAATTCAGCGTTCGGTATTGAACATTTCGTCTTGCTACTTAAAATAACAATTATTTCTCTTATGCAGTTCCTGAAAAAAAGCCCCCCGCATTTGCATTTTTTCTCAGAAAAATGCTTTGCGTCTCTGAGGATTTTTTTTTTCCTTGAAGACTTTCTAATATAAAAACACACATCAATTTAAGGCAAACATGCTGTCTCCACCTTTGCTTAATCTTGAACTTTTGAGAGTTTCGCTTGCTTTGATTCGGCTGCTGTCCCCCTGTTGTCATTTCCCTCTAATTCTTGTAGTATTAACCTTAACCAGGATTTTTTAATTTGCATCCTCAGTCATTCCCTAAAGGCTGTTCTCCAGTTCTCCACACAACATCAAGCACATTATCAGCAGCAGTCTCTATTTGAGTGTCACTGTTGTACGTCTTTGCTAAATTAATTGTCCCTGCAATGTTGATGAATCGCTCTCATCAATTGTTTAGCAACGCTGTAAGAACGACCTACAGGGCCGCTTCCATTTTTTTTCCTGGACACTAGATTGCCAAAATGACACCTGAAGCCTGAATTGTTTTTGGTAAAATATTTCCTTTATCTTTTCCAATTCCCCATCCAAAGGGCGAATTTAAAAAAAAAAACAAAACCTGCCTTTCAATTGTTTGCTCTTTTCATAGCAAGCATGCAAGATAAACTGGAGGTGGTGATTGTTCATCTCATGCTAAACTTTTTCGTGCAGTCTAAGCCCCAAACCTTGCTTCCTGTTCTATAAACATCTCCATTAAATATTTGTCCATAGTTAGTCTCCCATGCTCGTATCCTCAGATGAGATGTTAATGCAACTATTTAAATATTCGTATAATCTGGAGTAAATCTTTAGAACAAATCTTTGGGTTTGGCAAAATATTATTTTGTAAATTTTGTTAATGATTTATTCTTCAGGAAAGGGCCTGCTAAAACATGGCATACTAAATTGCCATAAAGCATAGGTAAAAGTGCCAATTACTTGAAATTGTTGCCTTCCATTTCATCTGATTAGATAAATTACATCTAATTAGATAAATTTGGGCATCCGTGCCGTTGGAATTTTCCATAAAGTAACATTGCAGCCTCAAAAAAGTGAGTTTCTGTCCAGAAAGAGCATGGAATGACCCATAATAAAAGCCTGGTTGAATTAAGCAATTCTGTAAAAGTGCTAGTACGTGAAAAATACCTATAAAATCCGAATAAGATGCTCATTTTTAAAAATTGCTTTGTAGTGTAATATTGGCTGCTTCATATTTGTTTACTTTTAAACTAATCTATTTCAAATCTGAAAAAAGAAAGAGTTCTTTTGGGCTGTTCTTTGAGAGTCCTAATTGCTATTATTAAATAATTTCTACATACATACTTCTAGAGATCACTTTACATGCAAAAATCTTGTTTTCGTACCTTAACCAAATATTCACAAATACTAAGCAGTTTCTCATGGATACACACCTGAGATTCCCTTGCAATTATTGTTGAAATGGAAGCCACTTAGACATGCTCTGTCCTTATGCAATTCAATCACTGCAAAGTGTTTGCGAGACTTAAGTCCAGGTAGCCCCAATCTGGTCTAATCAAGCAAGCTTAACGTACGTGGAAGTTCATATAAACAAGGACTTCACCAGTCAGTCTGATATTGTGGGGAAATCTTGTGTTTCCCACCAAGGAAGTTTAATCCCAAATCTCTGTACCCACAATAGGTAAATGTAAATATAGAGACCTGGTTTTCCCACCTGTCACTCTCCAGATCTCCAGAATTCTCAATCAGCATGGCCATTGATCAGCTCATACCTTGAGAATACCCAATTGATGAACTTCACTAAGCCTAAAACCATAAAACCTAGGATACTGCATGACTCAATCAACTCTCCTTTTGTTCCCTACAAATTTAATCTCACCTTTTCTGTAAGCAATTGGGAAATATCTGGCTCACACTGAGGTTCTTCTCTGTATACCTGGAAGTTTTATGACTGCTTAAACCTACCTTTAATAAAAACAAGACCCCCCCCCTCTGTTTCAGGTGACTCGGCAGAAAAGCACACCCTTAATCTATCTCACTGAATATTTTCGAGTTTTCTTGCCGCACACAAAAATGACCCTTACTAGGACATTGGCACTAATACTATATTTTTCTGAATTACTTGTAAAATAACCTGCTTCTTTGTTTTTTGTTTTGTTTTGTTTTTTTTCCTTCAAGGGAATATTCAACAACCATAGGCCATCGGTTGCAGGATCGTGGCCTTGTGGTGGAAATGATATACCTTACTTCTGAATCAGGTCTTACACGCGCCCTCCAGGAAGTTAAAAACGATGGTTCTCCATTTTGCGTTCTTGTTGAACCATCTAATGTAACACTATGCTCATGCACCGTAATCATGCTTCATCAGATTATCAAAAGTAAGTTTAGTTTCCTTAAGAACTGGTCCCATTTTGACAATGGTCTCCCTAGATCCATTCCTCCTCATATTAAAACACATCAAAACTAACCTCTTCGAAACATGATTGAATGTGCCGAAGAGCGGTAAAATAATTTAAGAATTCATTAGTCGTGCCCCACGACCACATCCAGCGAAATGTACTTCGTCCGAAATGTATCTCATCGAAAACTTGGGACTGTTCTGGTAGGAATTTTTTCCTGCGTTTCAAAAGAACATGACAATTTCACTCACTTCTTAACTCTGTCCCTCTTTTTTCCAGAGGTGGTTTTATGAAACCATTCCCACTGAAGGAAATGAATTCAACACACCCAGAAGCTCATAGTTGAATCCCCCCCACCCCACCCCCACTACAGTTCATAGAAACGGGCATGTTTGTGTTGAATTTTGGACTTAAACCCTTCCGTGAAAAGTTAGCCTTGGGCGTCCGAAGGCAGCTTTCTAGCTCCGCATTCGGAATGGCGCAAGAACACGGCGCTTTTGTGTTTTGCTTTTGTCTGGATGTAACTTTTTAAAAAGCAAAGGTATCTCTCTTCTCTGTAGTACACCGTAATATGCCCATGGACGATGCCCTGGCTCTGATAGCTAAAGAATTTCAGAAAATTTTTGCTGAGCACGAACAACAGCAGCGCACAGAGGTTTCCCAAAAAGCAACTGATCTGGTGGATGACTACCTAGAACGGGAGAATTTTGAGAGTTACCATGTGCCTCTAGGCATTAGACACCTCCTCTTTCTGTTAAGTGAGGGAAAACATTTATATGCGGAAGAATTGAACTCAATAAGTGACTACCTGAAGACCAGGAGAAATAAGCTTGAAGGTATTACATGTCCCCCCACCCCGACCCACCCCCTCATCTCTTCCTGAAACAGTGCCCTCTAAATCCCACCCACAATCTCAGAATAACCTCATGGGGGCCTTCGGTGTTAAAATAATAATAATAATCATCAGAAAACACCCAGTGTGAAAGTTAACATCCCGTCCACCCTCAGACTAAGAAAAAAGAAAACCCACACTTCGTGCATGAACACCAACATGGTTCAAATGAGACTTCCTTGCGAAGGGCTGCAGCTTGATAACACGTGTCTGGGGGTAATGCCTCTTCCTCTGGGAAGTGGGGCGGCTGCTTCAGATGGATTCACCAAGGTTGTCTGTTTCTGTACCCAGCTCATCCTTATCCCAGGTGCCTCAATATGTTGTCCGTCCTTTGCGCTTCCAAATGAAGCCCTTCCAGGTGAGTAGGGAACTTGTCCTCCCTACTCACGGGGCACGGAGGGACATGCCACTTGTCCTTAATGCATGGGATATACGGTTCCTAATGATAACAGGAGCAAAAATATTGTCCGCTCCATCCTGGCTCGGATTGGAGAGCCTCTCCCCACTTTAGGAGACCGGGAAGCACCCTCCCGGTGAGGCCCACTTTGTGGCCCTAAACGTTGCTTTCCTCCAGCTGCCGTCATAAAAGAGTAACTGCTCTGTGCCGCCGTCCGATCCCAGCCACCTTTCACCTGGCGAACGCCCGTTACGAGGTATAATTAGAGCAAGTGAAAAGTGTTTTAACCCTCGCGAAAAAGTAGCCCTCCCCCCCGACTGCTTGATATTATAAAAGCCAATTTCCTACTTCAAATCCCTTCCGTGACTCCTATAAAAATGACTTTTTCCCCCTCACGGCCTTAAAATGTCCTAAGTCTTTCCCCGCGCAAATGAACCGGCAGAGGGAGAGAGGATATTAGGATAAGCAGCCAGGCTGCCTTCTCAGCAAGCAGCACGTTGAGCGTTTTGCTAATCGACTGTTTCCTTGCTAACTTTGGGTCCTCCTAATCCAGGTTTTGTTCCAGAAATGAATGCTTTAGCCGCTGAAGGTGAAGACTTCAGGTTTTCAAATGTCAGGCCAAGCGGGAGCGCTCTCCCCCCGACGCTGAGCAAGCCCCCACCTCTGCTGCCAACGCCTGGCCGAGGCCCTGTGTTAGGCCAGCATGGTATGCCCTCGCCTAAGCCAGCTTTGTTGGGTGAAAGACCGTCGGGGCCTCTTCTTCCCACTCCAGGTGCGCCCTTCATAATACAGTATTGTAGTGGCAGTGTGGAAGACTATTGTGTTTCAAGGGGTTTAGTGACAAATTTGGATTTATCCAAATAAATATCCTCATCTCTAAGGATATTTATCCATGAAGTAGGGCTGTCTGTTGCCTTTCTTTCTTATTACATTCTGTTATATTACACTTTATCACTTTGCTGTTTGTATCTTATGATTTTTGATTGTGTTTTATGATTTATCACTTTGTTGTGATAAATATGTTTGTATGCACTGGAGACAAATTCCTTGTGTGTCCAATCACACTTTGCCAATAAGAACCATTCTATATCTCTGCTCTGCTCTGCTCTGCATCTACTCTACTCTACGCTACTCTACTCTTCTTTTTAAGAAATGTATAGAAGTTTCTTCTGCGCCATGTAAAAAAAGAGAATACTAGTTCTGCTTATTAAACATAGAGCTAGGGCTTTTTTCCCCCAAAGAGTGCTAAAGCCATAATTTAAAAGACAAATTAAAAGATGCTCTTTGTAAAAAGGGTTAAAGTCATGCATACAAGTCACCTATGAGTGATTGACTAGTGTTGTAGTCTGTGGAAATCAGACATCCAATCTCTACAATAACACAAGTCAAAGTGCCCAGGGAGGACGCTACTGAGTGATCAGAAGGTTGGCTAAGTGTAACAGAGTAGTGGGTGGGATTGAGAACTTGGAAACATTTCAGAAAAAGGCAGTGCAAATCACTTTCATAGCATCATGTCTGTGATATCAGCAGTTGAGCTTGACTTGAACAGATTCCTTTTACTTTTTGATTTATACAGAATCATTTTAGAACACTGAAGCCTATCATCACCCCTTTTCACCTTAGCACAGCCTCAATATTATTATTTTGGTCAGGGCCGGTTTAGCATTGAATTGTTGATATATTTGTGCATTTGTGGTAAAGAGTAAGTGTTTCAGTGAAAAAGATTTGTAGCATATTTTTTTAATGTAAACAAAATAAACATGCCATTGATAAAAAAAAAAAAAGGGCAGCTGCACCCAAAAAAATATATATACCGGTATATATATATATATAGAAGTTTAGAGCTCATTCTGAGCTAACTTGCTTGTTTTCCACTCTTGTTTATTGAATAGTTTATTGAATAAGACACCTGGAATAGAAAGCGGGAGACTTCTAATCCCGCCTTAGCCATGAAAGTCAGCTGGGTGACTGGGCTAGTCACTCCCTATCTTATGGGGTTGTTGTATGGAGAATAGGAGGAGGAGAGTGTGTTGGAGATGTTCACCACCTTGAGTTATTTGTAAGAATAATAAAAAGCAGGATACAAATAAAAGAAAGAAGGGGCAGGAAGAAATCTTGACATAAGCGCCAATCTGTGAGTCTCAGATTTTCGGTTCCCATTCCAGAGTCATGTGCCAGCTACTCAAGGCCAGGTCTTGCAGTCTCCTGACTATAGGCAGGGCCATGATGTCCTGGGGTCAGCTTTTGCTAAAAACCTTGGGATTATTGCTGATGGTGGAGCGCTTCTGAACCGATCCTAGCTGTGGGTACTGTGGAAATTGGGCTATGTCTACTATTGTTATTAAGGAGCCAGTGGGAAAGTTGAGTATCATCTTGCTTGGTATCTGTGTTTTTTATACTAGGCTTTTAAATTTGTTTGCTTGAGTTAATAGCAAATCTATTATTGCTTTATTCACTGGCGTGCTTATCGTCTCTGGATCCAAAAGAACCAGTTGCCTGGATCCCTGATTACTGTCCTGTAACTGGTGGACAGTTTTTTTCCCCCTTGGAAATCATATATACCTTGCCTTTTGAATATAACTTTGCACTGTATCCGGTATGTCGACACTTCTAACCACAGAGGTATCTTGGTGCTTTGAAATTCATCTCATTTGGTATTCAATGAGTCCCAAAAATTTTGCCCCAGTGCTCATCGTTCGTTTAGTACTCAACACACAAGCTAGAACTTGTCGCTGTCGGCTGCCTTGTGACTCACTATATTATTCCTTAGGGGAAACATTTGTTTGGTACTTATCATTTTTGGTACGCAGCATCGTACCTCCCGGAAGCAATTAACGATGAGCACCAAGGTACCACTATCTCATTATGCATAAAATCCTGTTTTCTGTTTGTCCTTTATAGCAGTGATGGCTGGCCCAAAAGGCAAACCTCCACCTCTTAGAAAGAACAACAAAAGACAGATGCACCGCACTCCTCTGCATAAGCCCACAAAGCGGCCACTGCTTGGGGGCAGACCTGGCCTGCTGCCTACACCAGGTGAGAGCCGGGCAAATCTGGGTGATGCTTCATGCCTAAGTTTCAAAGAAGATGGTTTTGTTGCGTTAGTGCATCGGTCTTCAAAGTTGGCAGCTTTAAGACTTGTGGACTTCAACTCCCAGAATTCCTCAGCCAGCCGAGGAATTCTGGGAGTTGAAATCTACAAGTCTTAAAAGTTGCCAGCTTTGAAGACCCCTGTATTAGTGGCTGTTTCCTTCATCCATGTCGGTCTGGAGCTGTGTTGTTACAAGGGCAGCAGGCAGGACCTACATTTAACTGTCTATCACGGGGTTCTTCAAACTTGGCCCTTTTATGACTTGTGGATTTCAACTCCCAGAATTCCTCAGACAGGCACCCTGTCTGAGGAATTCTGGGAGTTGAAGTCCACAATCCATAAAAGGGCCAGGTCTGAAGAACCCTGGTCTATCACTTGGCTAGGAAGGTTTCTGAATGCCAGCCGGTGTTGAAGTCGCTGTAACCTAGCAATAATAATAATAAAAAACCCCTCTCCTAAAATCCCTCACCTGCCAGTGTTTTTGAATGCATCACTGCCCAACTCATGGTGGTTTTAATTCTCTTTCCTCACCTCCCCAGGTGAGACTGTGTTCAACTCTCTAGCTGGCTTCACACTCAAACTCAGTCACGGTGGTGGGCTGAGTCAGCCTTAATGGCTGGGTCCGCCCTTAGGCCAAGCAGTAAGCGCTGATGGCTGGATCCAAATGGTACATCCTCTTGTGGCTTAGCTAATAGATGAGCTTAGTCAGTGGATATTCTTTTCCCATCTTTGCATCTTGCCCAGTTGAAATGAGACTGTGAGTTCTAGTCCTGCCTTAGGCAGGAAAGCCAGCTGGGTGACTTCGGGCCAGTCGCCCTCTCTCAGTACAATTCTCCCTAAGAGGGTTGCTTTTGCGGGAGGAATAGGCAGAGAAAGGAGTATTATGCTTCCTTGCCACTTTGAGTTATCTATAAAAATAACAAAGGGAGGTTCATAAATAAATAAGGATGATGTATGAGCTATAGCAGTGGCTCCCAACCTTTTCTATAACCCGCAGCCCTAGAACGCTTCTGATATATTCTCGCACCCCTTACAAAAGTTCAAAATAATGGTAACAAATTATGCATATACACTATAATTTTGAAAACCCAAGTTTTCGCACCCCCTGGAATATCGTCTCGCACCCCCCAGGGGGTGCAACCCCCCCCCCCAGTTGGGAACCCCTGAGCTATAGGAAAAACAGAGATGCAGAAAATGAAGAGTCCTTTTATCCTATCTGCAATAATAAGCCAAAATGGTATTTTATTTCATCTCTTGATGACTGTCCTTTCAAAGACACTCAAGAGAGCAGGGGCAGGCAACCTTGGCTCTTTTATGACTCGTGGACTTCAATGCCCAGAATTCCTGAGCCAGCCATGCTGGCTCAGGAATTCTGGGAGATGAAGTCCATGAGTCATAAAAGAGCCAAGGTTGCCTACCCCTGCTCAGGAGCATCATGTCCTAAAGCCAGCCAGCCCCAGTTTGAAGGACTTTGAGAAGAAGTTTCAGTCTTGCTATTCTTCTTTTCACAGATGCTCAGTCCAGATCCTCCCAGAATCCCTGGGGCCCTAAACCAAAGTTCCGGACTTAGGACGATGCCTGAACTAATAAGGAATTAAATAAAGAGTCATCCTAGATGGCAGCATTTCTCTTCTAAGATAACCTGAGTTTGACAAATGTGTGTGTTTTACCACTCCTGGCAATGTTAAATGCATATTATTTTCTGTTGTACACATTCCTAAGAACAAGTTGTTCTTTTTTACTTAAACACAACATAGATGTTTGTAGACAATGGATAATGTAGATTCCCAATGTTAACCTCTTCTCTAAAATCAATGTTGTCCCAAATAAACGACTTATTTCCACAAGTCCCCTTTTGATCTCTTTGTGATTCACATACTGCTTAAATAATGATGACTGTTTAGCTATTCATGTGTTGTAATGCTGTTATTGGATAAGCCATGGTTAAGTATAAACCACCATACACAGAAGGCCAACATTGCACATTAAGCCCTACATAAGCAAGCTAGGTGCATAATGTTATGTTCCAGCTTTGTTCCTTGATGTCAGTTGCTTCTCAAATCAAGCCTATATTCTGTTGAATACTTCCCAACTGCCCCAATTTAAATAGTCCAAATCACCTCGGAACATCCATTGTGCTATAATAATAATAATAATTAATAATAATAATAATAATAAAGTTGGAAGGGACCTTGGAGGTCATCAAGTTCAACCCCCTGCTCAGGCAGGTAACCCTATACCATTTCAGACAAATGGCTGTCCAGTCTCTTCTTAAAAACTTCCAGTGTTGGAGCATTCACCGCTTCTGGAGGCAAATTGTTCCACTGATTAATTGTCAAGAAATTTCTCCTTAGTTCTAGGTTGCTTCTCTCCTTGATGAGTTTCCATCCGTTGCTTCTTGTCCTGCCTTCAGGTGCTTTTGAGAATAGCTTGACTCCCTCTTCTTTGAGGCAGGCCCTGAGATACTGGAAGACGGCTATCATGTCCCCCCTCGTCCTTCTCTTCGTTAAACTAGACATACCCAATTCCAGCAACCATTCCTTATATGTTTTAGCCTCCAGTCCCCTGATCATCTTTGTTGCTCTTCTCTGCATTCTTTCTAGAGCAGCGGTTCTCAACCTGTGGGTCGCGACCTCATTTGGGGTCGAACGACCGTTTCGCGGGGGTCGCCGGACACCGCAGTCCGCCATTTTTTCCCCCGTTTCCCCTTGGCTGTTGCGCACGCGCCACGCATGTGCGGTTCAGTGCGACGCGCATGCACGGTTTGGCCCGTTGCACTGTGCATATGTGGTTCGGCCCGTCATGCCGTGCATGCACGGTTCGGGTCGTCGCACGCACACCGTGCATGTGCAGTTTGGTGCGTCGCGCATGCGCGGTTAGGGCCGTCACATGCACCGCGCATGCGTGGCCCGACACGTCGCATTGCGCATGCGCGGCTCGGCACGTGCATGCGCGGCCCGTCGCACCGCGTATGTGCAGTTCGGGCCGTTGCATCGCGCATGCGCGGTTCGGGCCGTTGCATCACGCATGCGCGGTTCGGGCTGTCGCGCCGCACATGTGCGGTTCGGCCTGTTGCATCGCGTATGCGCGGCTCGGCCCGTCGCATTGCGCATGCGCGGCTCGGGCCGTCGCGCTGCACATGCGTGGTTTGGCCTGTCGCACTGCGCATGTGCGACTCGGCCCGTCGCGCCGCGCATATGCGGTTCGGCCCGTCGCGCATGCACGGTGTGGGTCGGGGTCGTGCCGCGCATGGGCGGCGCAGGTGGGGTCTCGGCCTGAAAAAGGTTGAGAACTGTTGTTCTAGAGTCTCAGCATCTTTTCTACATCGTGGTGACCAAAACTGGATGCCGTACATTCCAAGTGTGGCCTTAGCAAGGCTTTGTAAAGTGGTATTAATACTTCACGTGATCTTGATTCTATCCCTCTGTTAATGCAGCCCAGCACTGTGTTGGCCTTTTTGGCAGCCGCAGCACACACCTGGCTCTTACACACATTTACAGGTAGTGGTTCACTTCCCCAAACTGTTTTAAATTCCACATATATCCTTATCGCACGGGTAGTCTTCAACTTACGACCGCCATTGAGCCCAGAATTTCTGTTGCTAGGTGAGATGTGTGTTAAGTGAGTTTTGCTCCATTTTACGACCTTGCCACAGTTGCTAAGCGAAGCACACACAGCTGTTAAGTTAGTGACATGGTTGTTAAGGGAATCTGGCTTCCCCTTTGACTTTGCTTGTCTGAAGGTCGCAAAAGGAGATTGTGTGAACCCAGGACACTTGCAACCGTCACAAATACAAGTCAGTTTCCAAGCGTCTTGAGTTTTGATGAGATGACTGGGGATGCTGGGTTGCAAGTGTGAAAAAAATGGTCATAAGTCACTTTTTTCAGTCCCATTGCAGCGGTCACTAAATGAGCTGTCGTAAGTCAAGGACTGCCTATACAGATTAGGCGCATCGGTTTAGTCATCCAAGAGAGTATTTTTTGCTGTCTTTGAAGCTGTATTTAACAAAAACATTAAAGAACAGCGTGTCGTCAGGTATTTCTAGGTTGCTTGTCCAACATTAAAAATAACATCCCCTGTTAACAAGCGGGACAATCATGACAAAGGACAGCCCCAAAGCTAGAGATAATCTATTTAAAAATAAGTCTATTCTAAAATCCAACAGCCCTTAACATAATAAAACGAGCCTGTCGCGTGAAAGCAGATCTTAACAACTGCATGAAAGTATAGCAGAATCACAATTCCTCTACCTATTCTGGAATTTCCTGCATGTTGCGTAACTTTGAAACTGGCCTCAAAAGGCATGATTCGTGCAATTGACGGTTCTAATATCTGGAAGCAGCCTGTAGAATAAGTACCTGTCCAACACAATCCTGCTATTTGTATATTTTTATTATTTTAGCTTCATTGTACACTGCCCAGCATCCTCAAGGGATGGCTATACACATTTGATAAATAACAAACACCCCCCCCCCAGAAATAAATTGGCCATTCTCCTAATGAGTTGGGTTATTTCATTAAATGCACCAGCAAGAGAAGCATAGAATAACAGAGGGACCTTGGAGGTCTTCTAGTCCAGCCCCCTGCTCAGGCAGGTGACCCTATACCGTTTCAGACAAATGGTTGTCCAATCTCTTCTTAAAGACCTCCAGTGATGGAGCACCCACAACTTCTGGAGACAAGTCCTTCCACTGATTAATTGTTCTCACTGTCAAGAAATTTCTTCTTAGTTCTAAGTTGGCTCTTTGCGTGGCATTTTTTTTTTTTTTTTGTTCTCATGAAATTTCCTCGAACCAAGCTGCTATTTTAAGGTCATAAATCTCTGTTGTATTATTGCAGTGCCATGGTGTGCAACACACTTTCCTGCCTTCATCATCATTGGTCAAATGCAACGAATAACTGCCTGCAGACTATCTCAGTGCAGGCAGCCCTGTGTCTCTTGAATTTCTGTTGGCTAGGCAGTTTTATGTTTCACCAAAAGAGGGCATCAGTTACCTGGAAACAGTTGCTTTTCCTTGAATTTTCCTGAAGAAATAAAAAGAGTGGACCAAAAGGCCTCATGCTTCTTTGCTGACAGTCACAATACAATGATAGGTGAGCTTGTGTTTTTAAAGCAACAAAGAAGATGCCTTATTTATTTATTTATTTACGGCTTGCAGCCATCTTAAACGGTATAGCTTTATTTTTAGTTCGAAGAGATGCAAGAGAGCAGGAAATTAATAAAGTTACAAAAAAGTTAAAAATAAATAAATACACGGAACTGAGAAACTTCACTAATTTGCAGACACGCACCAAAATAGTAATCCTTGTACAAGGATATTATTAAGGAAAAGATCCCCTGTCTCAGAGAATTTTTTTTTTTTTAACCTTGGAAATGCTATACAAAAGTTTTGCTTTTTTTATTTTTATTTTATTTTTTATTTTTTTTACAGAGAAAGGACCATTTGCTTTGGAGTAAATATCCTGCACTTCAAATATTGGCATGAGATGTCAAAAAGCAGCAGCAAAACCATCTAGCATAATTTTCTGCTTCTTGCCAAAACAAGGCAAAATATTTTGCACTTCATTCTCAAGCCTAACCAAAGAAAAAAACAAAACACCCCAAAGTAAAATCTCTGGGGAAATTCAGAAGCCGAGACAATTAAAAAAACTGATAGTCCCCAAGGAAAGGGGTCTTCCTGTGGTTCAAAGCTACAACCAAACCTGTAAAGGTAGCTCAGAGCTGAAATGAGGGGTCCTTGGTGCTCTCTGAGCTTGGTTGTTTTCTTGCAGATGTTTCATTACCCAAGCTAGATGACATCATTAGTCAGACTAGCACTGACGACGTTACCTAGGTGGGTAATGAAATGTCTGCAAGAAAACAAGCTCAGCACGAAGGACCCCTCACAACTAAACTTAGCTGCAGGCACTTTGAGGCTCCGGGTTTTGTCCAATTCCCCCAAAAAATAAAAATAAAAAAAAGAATTTGCCTTTGGAACAGAGATGCCCATTGAGGTCGATCCAAACTGTTGGGGAAACTTCTGATACTGGGATAAGAGAGAAGCCCAACGGGCCAAAACAAACTGGAGATCAGGGGCCTCATCTGCCATGGCCCCCAATTTTGCTGACTACAATCAGTCTTAAAGCTGGCATAGAGCTAGTTCGGTCTAGTGCAGGGGTCCCCAACCCCTGCACTCTGTGGACCGGTACCGGGCCACGGCATGCCAGCCACCGGTCCACACAACAAGCAAAGCCCCATCCGCGAGATGCAGGCAGGACACAAAACCACGCCCCCTCTGATCCACGGAACCAGTCCCTGGTGCCCTGGTCTAGTGGTTAAGGCACCAGGCTAGAAACCAGGAGACGGTGAGTTATAGTCCCACTTCCCGTGCAAAAGCCGACGGGTTGATTTGGACCAATCACTCACAGCTCAACTCACCTTTTAAGTTTTGGCTGTGCGCAAAATAAGAATTAATAAAAGCCCAAACATAAGGATATAGGCAGTCTTTGACTTACAACCACTTGTTTAGTGACCATTCAAAGTTAACAGAAGCACTGCTAGAACCATCGCGGCATCCTCAGGGTGACGTGATCAAAACTTGGGCACTTGGAAACTGGCATGTATTAAACGAAGGTTGCAGCGTCCCGAGTTATGCGATTGTCATTTGCAACTTTCCCAGCCAGCTTCCCACAAGCAGGGGTGGGGGGGAATTTGGATTTGCATAACGACCTCATGGTTCAATTAACAACTGCAGGGATTTGCTTAACCACCCTGGCACAGAAGGTGGTAAAAATCCAGCACGACGTGACCAAGCAACCACCTGCTTAACGACAAAAATTCTGGTCGTAATCCTGCAGTTTTAAGAAGGAGCCAAACCAAGCTGACCAGATTCTCCCCACCCGCCTCTGTGATGCAGATCAACCCTTTCTCTGCCTTCAGCCTCACCAAGACATCCAGGAAGGTCCTTGGACCCTCCATAGATCACCCTTTCCCGGTCTAATCCCCAGTTGTCCCATCCCCACTTCCCACCAGGGCCTGGAAGCTGCTGATGAAGAGACTGGTACTTCTCTCAGTCTGGAGACTCCATACAATCTTAATTACTTAATTGCCATCAATAGTCATCTCTTTCTAATTCCTTTTAAGAGGCCTTCCCCACGTTTTTCTGGTAACAAATCCCATACATTAATTTTGCATGAAGAGGAACTTTCTTTAGCACTTCCTGTGGAGGAGGGGTTTTTTCCCCCTTCTCTCTCTCTCTTTCTGTCTTTCCTTCTATTTTGTAACGGTGGAGTGGGAAGAGGAGAAACCAAAGTAAATTATGAATGAGCCAGCATTAGGGATGGGGGAAGGACCCTTTCGCAGAATCCCAGAACACACGCCTTGTCCCCGATTTCTATCTTGGCATCTGCATCGAACAGATCCTGGCAAAAGAGGTCATCCAGGTTATCGGGACCCTGGTTCTAAAGGCAGTCCAGGCAGCCCTCCGTTTGCAGCCATTTGTTTAGTGACCAGGGGCCCTGAAAACAGCGACATGGGACTGGTTTTCACACCACCGTGGCAGCATCTCCGTGGTCGCCTGATCAACATTTGGAGGCTTGGCAACTGGCGTGTATGGGTGACGGTTGCAGTGATCTCGGGGTCGCGCGATCCCCTTTTGCTACCTTCTGACAAGCAGAAGCCAGATTCGCTTAACAGTCAACATTAATGACTTGACATGGGATTCACTCAACAATTGTGGCAAGAAAGGCTCGTAAAATGCGACGGAGCATAGCAGTGGAAATGTCAAGCTCTGTTGTCGTAAATCGAGCATACTACCTGTCTCCAAAATTAGTACAGTTCTTTAACTATTACTGCATCATCAATATGAACCTGTTGCCAAGTGGCTGAATTTTGACCATGTGACCATGGAGATATTGCAACGGTCCTAGGTGAGAGAAATGGTCATTGGTCCTTTTGAACAAAATTGTTGCTCTTTCCTAATAACTTGAAAGAATGATTGGTCAATAGTAGCCAATAGAATAGAGTAGAATAAGTGTAGAATAGAATAAAATAGAATAGAATTAGAATAGAATAATAATGTAGAGTAGACTAGACTAGACTAGACTAATAATATAGAATAGAATAAAATAGAATAGAATAATAATGTAGAGTAGAATAGAATAAATATAGAGGAGAATAGAATAGAATAGAATAGAATAGAATAGAATAGAATAGAATAGAATAGAATAGAATAGAATAATAATGTAGAGTAGAGTAGAATAGAATAAGAATATAGAGTAGAATAGAGTAGAATAGAATAAGAATATAGAGTATAGAATAGAATAGTAGAATAGAATAGAATAATAATGTAGAGTAGAGTAGAATAGAATAAGAATAGAGTGTAGAATAGAGTAGAATAGAATAGAATAATGTAGAGTAGAATAGAATAGAATAATGATAGAATTAAGAATAGAATAGAATAATGATAGAATATTCTATTCTATATTTCATTTCATTTATTGGATTTCTATGCCGCCCTATTCCGAGAACTCAGGGCGGCTCACAGCATAAATAGAAATCAACATTAAAATACATATAAAATACATATAAAAGGAACCCCTGAATTAAAAAACCAATCATCCAACTAACATGCACACAAACATACACCGGCTAGGGGCAATTCTATCATTCTATTCTGTTCTATTCTATTTCATTCCACTCCACTCCACTCCTCTAGATTTCCAGCTGCTTTGAACCAAATAGATATTGTTGTTACTAGATAGGCAGTTCATCGACAAATGTTCTTCATAGATCGTGCAGCTTTTATTAAAGTGGATGTTTTATCGATACTGCAGGAAAACGGATGTAATAAAAGTCTCTGATTATGGAAATACGAATCCCTTCAGTAGTAGCTCCTACCTGTTGAAACAATGCACCCTGGATGACCTTATGAAGGCTTGCAGGTATCCTCTGAAGATTCCATTATGAAAGGCTTCAGCCGTTACCAGTTGCTTTCGACTGGTCAAAATTAAATGTTTTTTACTTCATTACTTCCACTCGGGAGGGCAGGATTCTTGAAGAAGCATCAGGAACACTAGATTGTTAATGAATAGCCTGAGGCTGGGCAGGCAACTTGCAGTCTTAAGCCTGCAGGTGACCCCGGGGTCAATTTCATACAGCCCTCAGCTTAATTTCCAAAGCTTTCTGCAAGAAATTAGTCGAGACCCTCCCCATAAGAGCTACTGCCTCTTCCTCGCATCTGTTGCTTGAGAGAGAGAGGAAGGCAGCGGAAAAAGAGAAAAAGAAGGTTGTCAGGAATAAAGAAGGAGCTCCCAGACAATTAAAATAGAATGTCATGGTTCCGACAGATGAAACTCTTCAAAGAACTCCGAGGCATTGTTTACCTTAAAGAATCTTTATTCGAGAAGCATCGCATCAGCACTTACATAGCCAAAGTCCAAATCTGAATTCCCCTCCCCTGAGCACATAGTATCAAAGCACAATTCCCTCCTCTAATTTAAAGTCATAAATCACATTCTCCAATTAGTTTGAAATGCAGGCTTTCCCTCCAGTTCTCCAGCCTGCCAATTCTTATCATCTCTTATTTCAAAAACCTTGGTTCTCACTCTAGTTACAGTATTACTATGTCTAACTAAACTCCCATGCACCTTCCTCCTTCTCCCCCACCCCAGTATCATCTAACTCTAATTCTAAGAGTAAAACATAAGAAGGAAAATGGTTGCATCTCCATATGTTGTCAAAGCAAAAACATCCGATGTTAGCAGCATTGACATAGTATTTTGCACTGACCTACATGGGATTTAACCCTACTGCCCTCTGTAGTTCCACCAACCTATCATGTGATAGCCAACAAATTAGCTATGAGGGATGGGACCCTTGAAAGAAAGAAAAAAAGTCTTGTCTACCCCTTTTGAGAAGATCCAATATCTCAGGGGCTGCCACAAAGAAGAGGGAGTCAAGCTATTCTCCAAAGCACCTGAAAGCACGACAAGAAGCAACGGATAGAAACTGATCAAGGAGAGAAGCAACATAGAACTAAGGAGAAACTGCCTGACAGTGAGAACACTTAACCAGTGGAACAACCTGCCTACAGAAGCGGTGAATGCTCCAACACTGGAAGTTTTTAAGAAAAGACTGGACAGCTATTTGTCTGAAATGGTGTAGGGTTTCCTGCCTGAGCAGGGGGTTGGACTTGATGACCTCCAAGGTCCCTTCCAACTTTATTATTATATTATCAGGAATTCATGGGGTGCCACTATCCACTGAAGTTCTACCTGCTTTGTTTATCGTCAATCATTCTGGCTGGTTTTCATAACGGAGCCCTCACCCAATGGCTGAGGTCACAATTCAGGGAGAGACACCTATACAGATAGGACGTGCACAACACTGGTAGTCCTCGACTTACAACAGTTTGCTTAGTGACCGTTCAAAGTCGTAACGCCACTGAAAAAAGTGACTTCAGGCCAGTGCAGCATCCCCAATGGTCATGCGATCAAAATTCAGATGCTTGGCAACTGGTTCACATGTATGATGGTTGCAGTGTCCCTGGGGACACATGATCCCCTCTTGTGTCTGACAAGCAAAGCCAATGGGGAAGCCAGATTCACTTGACAGCTGCGTGACCAACTTCACTGCCGCAAGGAAGGTTGTAAAACGGGGCTGTGAGTCTACCTGTAGAACTTACATTTGCTGATGGGGTATTAAATTGCTGATTGGCGAGCCAAGTCAGTTTCTGCTTTGAGTGTATCTATGAAAAAATAAAAGAAAATGGGGCAAAAGGGGAAAAGGAACTATCAGTTCTGAATTTTGAAGAGAGTGACCTTTCTGTCATGCCTCCGTCCAAGCCTGACTCTGAGGAGGACATGGAGTTCCCTGTTGAGGCCCAGGATGGGGTGTCTGTTGCTTCGGAGGACTGTGGGGAGGAGCAGGCTGAAGCAGGCCAGGGCCCTTCAAGTTTGGAACAGGGAAGGCAGAGCTCAGGCGAGGAGTAAGGCCTCTCCCCACCAGATCCCAGAGCAAGGAGAGCAGAGAGGAGGAGGGAACAACGGAGGCAGGCTCACTTGCTCAGGAGAAGAGCATCACGCCTCACTCCACAAGGCACACCTGGGGAGTAGGATTTAAGGAGACGCTGTGGGGTGGAGCATTTGCCGGGAACAAATGTAAACTCTTATGATGTGAGCTCTTGTACCTGGACTCGTTGTATTCCTACTGAGTTCTCCTTGCTGTCCTCAGTTTTGCAGTTGGCAGGTTACAGCTAAGCTGGGCGTGGAAAAGATCATACTTTGTTATCTGTTTTACTTTAAAGAACTGTTTAACTCCGTTGGCTGTTTTATTAAACTTGTGCCAGCATATGTGGGGGCTGTTGGGTGAACGTTGGCAGTGCTTACAAAGACAATTGTTCTGACCAGCTAATTGCTTTGCCTCCGTTCGGGGCCCTGGGTCATCACACTGTCCAACAAGGCATTTTGCAGCTGTTGTAAGCAGAGCTTTCTCCAAAGAAGGTTGGCCGTGAGTGACATCTTCTGCCAAGCTGACCTGCAGGAGTGGGGGACCCCTTTCCATTAGCCCTCCCCTTCAGCTCTCACTGCTGTCCACAATTCTTCCAAATTCAAGAGGGACCCCTGAATGCCGTTGCTCTCCGGAGCAATAACTCCTTCATTACCGCTTACTTGATCTCCTAAGGTACCCTTGGAAGCCTCTCTCTTCGGCTTCGATCTAACTCGAGTCTCCTTTGCTTCGGCTTCAAAGCCTCTGCCTGATGGGGATGCCATCCCTGAGACAATTCGAGGCCTCCAGAAGAGGCACCAGATCTTATTTTGGCAGAAGAGGTGGCTTGGGATTCGTGCTCATCGTAGCTCCCTTCTCTCCATTTGTAGTCGTACATTCATCAAAATGAAAAACGCCCCCTTCCCCGGGGAGATGAGCAGTCAGGGGTGAGGAAGCATGTGAAGCAAAGACACAAAGGCCACTGTTGAGCATCAGATTTCTGTGGCTGTGCGAGACGTTTGTTTAGCGACTTTATTGCCCCATTTTACCACCTTCCTGCCACGGTTGTTAAGTGAATCACTGCACTGGCTAAGTTAGGCACCCGGCTGTACAGTGAATCTGGCTTCCCCAGAAGGTCGATGGCTATGGAGATGCTCAGTCATCCAGGTCCTGGTTGTCCCAAAGGTCCTTTTTCACGAGGCAACGGGACTTTCTTGTTTTTCTTTGAAGACCTTTCGCTTCTCATCCAAGAAGCTTCTTCAGCTCTGACTGGATGGTGGGGAAGGGAGGGATTTATCTTCCTTGCAGACTGCTGGTCCTTTGCATTTCTTTTAGAGAGTCGTTGAGGCCACTTGGAGGTTTATTTGTGTCCTCGGGGTCACCTGAGTAGTGCAAATGGGTCTGGAGCCTTCTTGGATCTGCTGAAAGGATTGTGTTGTAGACAGGAGATAGATGATGTCATATCCCTCCAACACAGATAAACCTCCAAGTGGCCTCAATGACTGGTCATTTGCCTTCTGTTAGAGAGTCGTTGAGGCCACTTGGAGCTTTCTCTGTGTCGTCAGAGTCAAATGTGTTTGGAGCCTTATCGGAAGGTCCCATCCTGTTTGTGTTGGAGGCACCATCTAAGGCACTTCCAGGTTGAAAGGATGAGCTGGTGATACCACCATTGCCCAGGGGACATCCGTAAGGGCTTCTTTCATATCCCCATCAAGGAGCTGGAGCAAATGACAGTAACTCACCCCACCACGCAGCAGCACTCAGATCTCGAACGCGGGTTTGCTAACCTCCAACCCAACAACCTAACCATGTGAGCCTCTGTGCTCTTGCAAAAGGTGATCACATGACCCCAGGACATTGCAATGGTCATAAACATGAGCCACTTGCCAAGCATCTCAATTTTGATCACGTGACCACAGAGATGCTACAATGAAAATCTGTCATAAGTCACTTTTTTCAGTGCCATTGTAACTTTGAACAATGGCTAAATGAACTTGTTGTAAGTCAAGGACTTGGTAGAGCAACTGTCTGGGGGAATTATTTGCTATAGATCAGCAGTTCTCAACCTGTGGGTCGCGACCCCATTTGGGGTCGAACGACCGTTTCACAGGGGTCGCCAAACACCGCAGTCCGCCATTTTTCCCCCATTTCCCCTCGGCCGTCGCATGCGCGCTGCGCATGCGCGATTCAGCCAGTCGTGCCGCACATGCGCGATTCGGGACGTCTCGCACGCATCGTGCATGCGCGATTCGGGCCGTCTTGCGCGCGCCGCGTATGCGCAATTCGGCCCGTCGTGCCGCGCACGCGCGGTTCGGGCCATCGCGCGCGCGCGGTGCATGCGCAGTTCAGGCCGTCGCACCGCGCATGCACGATGCGGGTCGTCGCGCTGTGCATGCGCCACGCAGGTCGGGGTCGCGCTGCGCATGGGCGGCGCAGGTGGGGTCTCAGCCTGAAAAAGGTTGAGAACCGCTGCTATAGATAGAGAGGTTAGTACACCAACACAGGGACTAGTTAGCCCATGTTTCTCAATCATGACAACTTCAAGACGGGTGGACTTCAACTCCCAGAATCCCCCAGCCCTCTTGAAGCACCAAGGTTGACCAGTACTGAGTTAACCAGCCCTATGTCTCAATTAGATTTAGTGATGATTAGGTTGATGATGATTAATTTTGGTCCAGCAAAATTGAAATCGCCTCTTTTCTCACTTCAGGAGAAGAAAAGGAAATACGGCTTTCATAAACGAAGACAGTTTCCTTTCTTGAAACAGTTCATGTGTGTGATGAAGAACAAGTGTTGGGCAAAAGGAAAAACGTGCGTCACAACAGAAACTCCATGCTTTATATATACTGGTCTGATACTGGAACGTAAGTATGAAATGTCAAGGTTTGGATTGTTACAACATGGCGTGTATGTCATCACTTGTTTTCATTATTGTAGTTGGGAACAGATGCCTAAGGATATGTCCACATAGTGATTAGGAGTCAGGCTTTGAGAGGTTGCTTAGAACAGAGGGAAGTCCATTTTCTACCTCTCCGCAGAAGCTGTTTCAAGGAATTGTCTTCCTCTGAAGTCTAAAAGCACGGATGCTAAGTAAACAGACTAAAATAGCCCTAATAAATAGCAGCCCGATATTTTGTATTAACTAAGCAACTTGAGTTGCGGCCTCTTTAAGAACTGGATTTATGCAACACCATTAAATACTCCTAGGAAATAATCTGAAAATACTTGATATTTTAATCCTCCTGGAAATTAAACATATTAAACTCTAACATTATCTTGCTTTCCACTAGCCAAATGGACTGGGAATTTTAAGGTCCTCCCCTGAACTTATGGTCTCTGAGCATAACTGTTCAATAAATGGTTATAGCTTAGCTGCACAAGCTAATTTTGCCTAATTGATTTTTCTCGTTCCACTGAGTTTGTGCATAGAAGTAACAAAAAAACAAACAAACAAAAAACAATGAAAAGCACGGCTTATTAAATGCATTTTTCAAAAACCAAACACCAGCAAACAAAAGCTTTCTAAAATCCTTCGGAAGAGTGACAAAGATTGAACATCTTGCAAAGTTACTTTTGCTAAGTTCCTTGCCTAGGTGAAATGTAATGTTGCTGATTCATTCTGATTCAAGAATTTCACCAGAAAGGAAGAGCTACTAAGGCAGGAGTGAGAGACCTCTGAACCTTAGTAGATCCTGAGTAGAATCCATAAAAGAGATTGTCGATAGAAAAACGATTCGTAGCAACCAGGTGCAAGTGGCTTAAAACCAGGCATGATGCTAATGTGTCCCAGTATTTCATTTTTGGTAAAGATTTTTTGAGCTTCAACAAAGAAAGTTTAAAAAGTGACACAACCTCCACCCCAAAACACATACACGCACATACGTATGTATGTGTGTATGTACAGTATGTATGTACGTATGTATGTATAAACCAAATACTTCCACCTCTCGTCAATATGGATACAATTATAAAACAAAACACTCTTCTTGTTTTAGTTTAAAAGAAAACAGACACAAAGCTAAAATAGAAAAGATACACATACCAAACAATCAAATAATGACAACAATGTATAAATAGCGACTTGCTATTAAACATTCTTTTGGATGGTTCAAGTTCCTTTGGCCTCTCTCACTGTTCCCCATGAAAGAATGGATGAAGTATTTGTGGAGCTAAAGATGAATGGACATACTGTCCACACGTGTTAAGGACAATTCAAAGGGTTTAGAAAATAGGTATTAATAAAAATAGAATTAAATATAGTTCCCTGTTTCCCATTTCTGTTGCATTATGCAACACACAACACTTTAGGAAGAAAAGGGAAAATGGCTAATTTTCACTTGTCAAGCCTACAAGTAGGATGCTATAAAAGCATTTGTAACCCAGACTTTATTGAAAAGATCCTAATTTAACTTACTGATCGATAAAAACATTGCAACTCTCCTTTTAGGTTGATTATCTACAAAATGGTATAGGGTTTCCTGCGTGAGCAGGGGGTTGGACTAGATGACCTCCAAGGTCCCTTCCAACTTTATCATTATTATTATTATTATTATTATTATTATTATTATTATTATTAAGCCAACATATAGTAAATAAAAGTAACATGATGGGCAAAGGAGAGCAGGAAGATGCAGGAATCAATTTTTAACTTATAAAGATTTTTTTTTTATTATTCCTCTCTTCACAGCAACCTAATGGAACAGCTTCTGGATAATTCCTGGGAAATATATTCTATGGAACCAACCACAATCCTTTATACACACTATAACAAACAAGGTTTAGACTGAGTCTCCTTGATTTCAGTTTAATATGCTGCAGGAATCAAGCTGTGATGATCAGTAAATCATCATTTAGAGCAGAGTGCAGGGAGTGACACCCCCCCCAACTATTTCAGTTTATTCAACCAAAGGTGGTTAATGCATCTCATGAGCTATGAACAAGTAACTGCCTTATGATCTACAGCAATGTGTGAACCCAGACACAGAAAGTAAAAAAAAGAGAAAGAATGAGAAATTAAGGAAGTTTTTGCAGTTTGGGAGAATACACTGACAACTGTATTCTTGCCCACAATCTGAGGAGCAGGGTAATCCTGTGCTAAATAGCCTGGTTGGATTTCAAGGGGAAAAACAAAACAAAACAGGTTTCCTTAAAAAAAAAGTTACTGGAACAAACAGAACCAAATCCATCACCTAACTTCCCAAAATCAGGATGATTGTGATTATTTCTCAAATAAAACAGAAGAGCTTGTTATCAGATTATTTCTGAGAAAATGCTTTTAAAGTTTCGATGCTGTTAATCATGTGGGAACAATGTTTTTTGTTTGGAGTTTTGGTTTGTGTGTGCGTCTCTGTGTGTCTGTGTGTGTGTTTTCCTTTTAAAAGGGGAATCCTGGCAGAAGCACCAGCAAATAATGGTTTTGAGTTATACATCTGTCATATAATGCTTAACGAATCGTGAATTATTGTCAAATCTCCCAGGGTTTTCACTTAAATTCTCAGTCGCGTATCCAAAAGGGGATGATGGTGAATTAAGAAAGAGAGCCAATTTGGTCTAGTGGTAAAAACACCAGGCAACAAACAAGGAGACTGTGAGTTGAAGTTTTGTCCTACGCATAAAAACTGGCTGGATGACTTTGGGCCAAGCACTAGGGACCTGTGAATTCTAGTTGGGTGGTGCAGTGGTTAGAATACAGTATTGCAGACTAATTCTGCTGACTGCCGGCTTCCAGCAGTTCGGCAGTTCGATTCTGACCAGCTCAAGATTGACTCAGCCTTCCATCTTTCCGAGGTCAGTCAAATGAGGATCCAGATTGTTGGGGGCAACAGGCTGACTCTGTAAACTGCTTAGAGAGCGCTGTGAAGCGGTGTATAAGTTTAAGAACTGCTGCTATTGCTAGTCCTGCCTTAGGCATGAAATCTGGCTGGGTAATGTTGGGCCAATCACCAGGAAGTGGCGAGTTCTAGTCTAGCTTCAGGCATGAATGCACTGGCTGGATGACTTGAGACGAATCACTCTCTCTCAATTACTCAACTCTCAACAACCTCACTGGGTTGTTGTTGTGGAGGATAAAATATTAGCGACGTTTGCTACCTTAATTTATTTATGAAACAATAAAGGCACGATATAAATAAATAAATAAAACCAGATTGGGGAAGGCCGAAATAGAATGACGTGCTATCAAAAACTGGTAGGTTATATCAAAACAACCCTGGAACTTGGTCCTTCCCCCCACCCCCCACCCCGAATGCTTGAAGCACATCAGTGCTGGGTAAGGACATGAGCCGAGACAGACACAACAGCTGCATCTTTTGCAGAAGCTTCCACCACTGGCATGAAAATGTTACTTTCTGGGCAATTAACGAAGGCTAAGCAGAGCAGTTATTCTGTGCAAATGTCCCAGAAAAAGAAAAGAAAAGAAAAAAAAAGAAACATGTTTCTCTCTGCTTGTTCTTATGTAGGAGCCCCTTTGATGTTGTGTAATACATCAAACTGCATAATGTCGCCCCCCCCCATACACCTCTAATAGGAGTGTTGGGATTACACGGAGGAGATTTACAATATTTGCTTGGTTGCACCCCTGCAGGAGGACAGAAGAGAAGGGAAGGATGGTGATTGTGTGTGTGTTTGTGTGTGTGTGTGTGTGAAGTGTTCTATGCCCCCCTCCTCACACACCCCCTCCTGCATCCATTGGGGAGCCCTTCCTCCTCAGTCACAGCCCCAGGGTGAAATATCGTTTCTGAGTAAGTTTAAATTAGGTAGACGGAAACCTCCTGCGTGAGAGATCCCTAAAGCTTTGCAGGCTTTCCCACAGGATCCCATAGCTTGAAGATCGATTGTCTGATCTCTCCAAGATATTCGCAGGAGAGGAAGGGTGGTAATGGAATCGGAAGGGTGCGGTAATCCATTCCGAGCCAACACAACTGTCAAGGTGGCTGGATTGTGGCTCCAAGGTGGTGCCACTCGTTTCCAACGCAAACACAATGAATCACCTCTCCCCACGTTCTGAGTAATTAGATTTTCTCTCCCTCCCAAGCAGCCTTCTGAGTACCGCAAAGAGCCCCGTTCGCAACGTGAATATTAAAGAATCCAGATCTTGAGCAAAGTTAGAGGTCACACACTGTAATTCCTAACACAGGAAGAGAGTTAATCAAAAAGATGAGAGGGGCAGAAGAAGGAGAGGGATAAAAATACCCGGTATATTATTTCTGATGGAATTTAATTAGAAAGGAGGTATTAATGCGGCATGCGTTTCTGTGAGTCAGATTCTTCTGTTTTTTGCTTTTTTTGTTTTGTTTTGAATGGCACTTTTCCAGTAACTTTGCCATTATCCACATGTTTCGGAAACCTATCTGAATCCTTTTGTTATTTTTTCCTCCTTGTTTGTTATTCCAAAAAGAGAAAGAAAAGCAGGCTTACTGAGCACAATAATATGAGCTCAGAGCAACAGCAAACTTGTAGCATCAATTCTAGCAGATGGATGTTTTTTTCAACTTCTCATTGCAGCCAACAAGGTTAGTTAGCTTAATTACATTCACCTATTTTGCTTAGCTACATATGATTTATGGAATAAACCACCGTTTGATCTATGTCTACATCCAGACATCCAAGAGGAATTGGATTTCGTTTGTTTGTGGCTACGTAGGGATTCTAGGCTGATTCCCCTTTTGACTCCACCCTCAGGTTCTACTATGCCTTCTCTTATAGCTAGTTTTTTTTCTGCAAATCTGGACAGAGATATGAAAGGAACAGCTCGGAGAAATTGGGGGCTCTTTGGTGTTTCTTCTGCAAAGTCTGAAAAGACTTGAAAGAGATGATCTCTCTCTCTCTCTCCCTCGCTCCCTCCCCCCTCTCTCTATCCATTGAAGAAACTTCTGTGGCCTTTAAAGTACTGCAGCACTGTTCCATCCAATTCTTCATTCCTGGTACCCAGCCTCCTACAGACACTTGGGCTCCAATTATTCTTGTTTCTTGCTCTCAGACAAATTAAAATTTCATAACCTTTCTGTCAGCCTTGGTGGGCAAAGTGCTGGACTAGACTAGGTCAAGCAATATTTTCTAACTGCAGCCACTTCTGTGGGAAGTTTCAAAATTGTATCTCTGGGGGAAGACGTGAAAAAAAACTCAACCCCTACACCCACCTGAAGCATCTCCTCTGGGAAAAAAAGATAATAATAATAATAATAATAATAATAAATAAATAAAGTTGGAAGGGACCTTGGAGGTCATCTAGTCCAACCCCCTGCTCAGGCAGGAAACCCTATACCATTTCAGACAAATGGCTGTCCAGTCTCTTCTTTAAAACTTCCAGGGTTGGAGCATTCACCGCTTCTGGAGGCAGGTTGTTCCACTGGTTAATTGTTCTAACTGTCAGGCAGTTTCTCCTTAGTTCTAGGTTGCTTCTCTCCTTGATTAGTTTCCATCTGTTGCTTCTTGTCCTGCCTTCAGGCGCTTTGGAGAATAGCTTGACTCCCTCTTCTTTGTGGCAGCCCCTGAGATACTGGAACACTGCTATCATGTCCCCCCTCGTCCTTCTCTTCATTAAACTAGACATACATACCCAATTCCAGCATGCTTTAGCCTCCAATCCCCTGATCATCTTTGTTGCTCTTCTCTGCACTCTTTCTAGAGTCTCAGCATCTTTTTTACATCGTGGAGGGGAAGAAATTTAGCCTTTGAAATATGGGGAGCAGGAAAGGTTAAAGAGAGCCTAAATTTCTTCTCCGTTTTCTTAAGACTAGAATTACACTCTGATGTGAGTGTGTGTTTGGGTTTGTTTCTGAAGGGGGGGAGGTAATACTTATAAAACTTTCTTTTTTGCTTCATGCGATTTATTTGGCTGAAGTTACACTTCATGCAAAAACAAAAACAAAAAAAACAGGGATAGGGGATCATACTGAAATAGTCTTTGGCTGGTAATTTCCGTCAACAGTTTGCAGACCAATGTGTCAGAGCTAAATCAGAAACATACTGTTTATTTGTTTTTGTTTTCTTAACTCTTTGAGACTCTGGTTATGTTAATTGGAAATGAAGGGCATTGTTTATCGAACCAAGTGGGAAAAATGCTTCCAGTGGCTAAAAACATTTTGGGGGGGGAGAAAGAAACGTCTGGTTTTGTAAACAGTATATACAGGTAATCCTTGACTTACGATGCTTTGTTTAGTGACAGAAATCACAACAGCACTGAAAAAGGGACGTAGGGACGTTGTTCACAAGTACGGCCGCTGCAGCATCCCTGGGGTCACGTGACTGGCGACTGGTTCATATTTGTGACGGTGGCAAAATCCCGAGGTCACGTGATCCCCTTTTGCGACATTTTGGCAAGCAAAGTCAATGGGGAAGCCGGACTCACTTAACAACGGTGTTGCTAACTTAATGACTGCAGTGATTCACTTAACAACTGAAAACAAAAATTCACTTTGCAAACGTCTCACTTACCAACATGTCTGTGGAGGTTCCAAATCATCCAGGTCATAGTTATCCCAAAGATACTTTTTCACGAAGCAACGGGACTTTCTTGTTTTTCTTTGAAGATGTTTCGCTTCTCATCCAAGAAGCTTCTTCAGCTCTGCCTGGATGATGGGGAATGGAAGGATTTATAGTCCTTGCAGACAGCTGCATTTTTTTAGAGAGTTGTTGAGGCCACTTGGAGGTTTAGCTGTGTCCTCAGGGTCACCTGAGTAGTGCAAATAGGCATGGAGCCTTCTTGGAACTGCTGAAAGGACTCTGTTGTAGACATTATCTATCTCCAGTCCACAACACAGTTCTTTCAACAGTTCCAAGAAGGCTCCACGCCCATTTGCACCACACAGGTGACCTTGAGGGCATAGATATGCCTCTAGGTAGCATTAACGACTCACCAAAAGAATGCAAATGACCAGCTGTCTGCAAGGAGTATAAATCCATTCCTCACCATTCAGTCAGAGCTGAAGAAGCTTCTTGGATGAGAAGCGAAACGTCTTCAAAGAAAAAGCAGAGAGTCCAGTTCCCTCGTGAAAAAGCATCTTTGTGATCACTTAGCAATAGAAATTTGGGACTCAATTGTGGTCGTAGGTTGAGGACTACCTGTCCTAAATCAGTAACATTATCAGGGACTTGTATTCCAAAACACCCCAATTGTCTAGAAAGCATTTCGTGTCCCAAATACTCCTTCATTTATCAAACCAAACTCATTTTTCAGGATTTATTTATTTTGTTTTTAGTCTTCACTCTGCAACTTGGCAGAAATCTTTGGCACCCTTTTGCCTCCCGGATGACAATGATGTGGGTGACCTACACACCATCAGCAAAGATGATCTTTAAAAAAAAAAAGTTTCTAAATCTGAAACCTGTCTTTGAATCTTCATCTGGACACGGCAATAAAAAATAAATTAAACAAAGAAGCTGCAGGAATGAGTGCACTGTCCCATTGATTTTTTTCCCCCTTCCTCCCCAAGGATCGAGGCTGCTGGTCATAAAAGACACACAGAAAGCACTATAAAGCCAGCCTTGTCCTAAGGACCGGAAGACAGACTATTATCATAATTGCACCGTGGCTACAGCCGGCTTTGATCCATTTGATGAAGTCAGCTACTTTTGCTACAAGAGTAATCGCACAATTGGATGATGGCATCTTGCACAAGCAAGCAGTTCTAGAGCCTGACCAGCAGTTTCAAAGGCTCTCCACCTGATCAGAGGCAATTCTACTGAATGGACAGTCCGGGATAAATTTAGGAAATAGCATAGCAGATTCTTTTTTTCTCTTTGGCATGTTTATCTTCTCCCTACCATTTTTCTGGACTCCCGTTTCCCCAAATTAAAACGGTTAGACATTAGAGCAAATGAGACAGACTGTCAATTTATGTTGTACTAAAAATAGGAATAGGCATAGGAATAAAAGGAATAGAATAGAATAGAATAGTATAGAATAGAATAGAATAGAATAGAATAGAATAGAATAGAATAGAATAGAATAGAATAGAATAGAATAGATGTAATGTAAGAATAGAGTAGAGTAGAATAGAATAGATGTAATGTAATGTAATAATAGAATAGAATAGAATAGATGTAATAATAGAATAGAATAGATGTAATAATAGAATAGAATAGAATAGATGTAATAATAGAATAGAGTAGAGTAGAATAGAATAGATGTAAGAATAGAATAGAATAGAATAGAATAGAATAGAATAGAATAGAATAGAATAATTCTTTCTTGGCCAAGTGTGATTAAACACACAATTTGTCTTTGGTGCAGTAACTCTCAGTGTACACGCAAAGCATCATCATCTTTATTCCAATAAGAGTGGGGAGTAAAGAAGATAATGACAAGTGATAGTACTACAGGTATACCACACAGGTACATATGCATAGATATTAGCATTGTGAGAATTAGGGGTTCAGCAGAGTGACAGCAGGAGGGAACCTCCCCCCCATCCCTGTGTCTTGTTGTCTTGGCCTACACTGCCCTTTGCCGCTGTCCTGAAGCAAGCAGTTTAAAGAGTCACGTGTCCAGGTTGTGAGGCCTGCAGATGTCTTCTCAGCCTTCCTTCTGACCCACACAATTTCAGAGATCCTCTGTGGAAGGCAGGCTGCTTGCAATCCATCCTATCGATGTTTTACAATGAACTGGCTGGATTCAGTTATCATACCAATCCAGTCAATGGCTTATGTGCATATTGATGGGGAAAATACAGGGAGTTCTTGACTTACAGCCATGTTTAGTGACCGTTCTAAGTTACAATGGCACTGGAAAAAAAAGTGGCTCAGCATTGGTAGGCGCACTTACAACTGTAACAGTATCCCTCAGAGAGGAATTTATCTAAGAACTGAATTTACCTTCTCAACTCTCCTGCATTTCAGTGGTAAAAACATTGACCACGTCTCTGTGGATTCCAGAATTCCCATGCTGGCTGGAGAATTCTGGGAGTTGAAGTCCACACATCTTAAAAGCTGCCAAGGTTGAGGAATACTGCTCTTACCTACCATGTTCCCCATCTGCTGGCCTCTGGAAAGCCATTTATCTCTTGTCTCTGCACACACGCACACACGCACGCACACACACAGACACACACACACACACAGAGGTTTTGCTCTGCAATCTATAAACATGATTGCAGTTGCTAGAGCAGCGGTTCTCAACCTGTGGGTTGCGACCCCATTTGGGGTCGAACGACCGTTTCACGGGGGTCGCCAAACACCGCAGTCCGCCATTTTTTCCCCATTTCCCCTCGGCCGTCGCACGCGCGCCGCGCATGCGCGATTCGGCCCGTCGCGCCACGCATGCGCGATTCGGCCCGTCGCGCCGTGCATGCGCGGTTCGGGCCATCCTGCACATGTCACGCATGCGTGGCTCGGTCTGTCGCGCCGCGCATGCGCGGTTTGGTCTGTCGCACTGCGCATGCGTGATTTGGGCCGTCTCGCGCACGCCACATATGCGCAGTTTGGTCCGTCGCACGCACACCGCGCATGTGCGGTTCAGTCCGTCACGCCACGCATGCGCGGCTCGGTCTGTCGCACTGTGCATGCGCAGTTCGGTCCGTCGCGCGCATGCCGCGCATGTGCGGTTCTGTCCATCGCGCTGCGCATGCGCGGTTTTGGCCATCGTGCCGTGCATGCGCGGTTCGGGCCATCGCGCCGCACATGCACAGTTCGGGCCATCGCGCCGCGCATGCGCCGCGCAGGTCGGGGTCACACCGCGCATGGGCGGCGCAGGTGGGGTCTCAGCCTGAAAAAGGTTGAGAACCGCTGTGCTAGAGTAAGCCCCAGCAAAACAAGGGTGTCCTACTTTCGCTGCACAGGCTGTCCTCGACTTACGATAAATCATTTTATGACCATTCAAAGTTACAACCACACTGAAAAAAAGGGTCTTACAGCCAGGTTTCAGACTTTACGTCCTTTGTAGCCTCCCTGGGCTCACGTGATCAAAATTCAGATGCTGGTTCGTACTTGAGGCATACCAAGGTGTCATGTGATCCTCTTTTGCAACCTGTTGACAAGCAAAATCACTGTGGGCACCAGATTCGCTTAACAACCACATTACTAATTTACCACCTCCAGTGATTCACTTAACGACTGCGGTGAGAAAGGTCGTAAAGTAGGGCCGAGCTCACTTAACAAATGTCTCACTTAACTTTGGGCTTGATTGTGGGCGTACGTAGTAAGACTACCTGTAGTTGGAACAATGCCTGGATATTTGTGCGTTCGCATTTGCCCCTGAACCAGTGACTGAACAGGGAGGGATAACAAGGAAGAAGTTAGCGAAGCAGGTTTCAAGTAGGTGGGATGCTGATAAATTTGTCACTTGCCTGGGGCTTAGTGGCTTAGCGCATCATCGTATTTCACACCATCCTGAACGCTGATGCCAACTGACACCCCCGTCTTCTTCTCCCTTCCCCCCCCCCAAAAAAATATATATAGTCTGAATGATGGCTAGAATACCAGTAAATAATCTTTTGGGAGATGGTCATTTCAGGCTGGGCTTGTTTGCAGTTTTGATCATCTTGGATGAAAATGCGAGGTTAAGGGAGGAAAACCATGTTCTCCCTTGCATGCTGCAATTTTCAATATACCGTATTGAAAGCTGTAGTGGTTTTTTTGGGGGGGGGAATGGGCTCCTCTTCCCCCCCCATTCCCTTTTATGTCTTGTTTTTTTCTGTGTAGGTAAATGGGGCTGGCTCAGTCTGCAGAGAGTTACTCTTCTTCTGTTTCGCTTGGGGGGCCTTCAGCAAGGAACGACCGTGGATCGCGGATCCTGTGTTTCTCCTTCTCCTTTTCCTTCTTCCAGCCAACATCGGCCAGTGCCCTGGTTCAGGGCTTTTGCTTACTTAGTCCAACTCTCATATTTTATCCATGGGGCTGAGCATTTTTATTCAAAGAAAGTTTGCTCTCCAAGCAGAGGACCTTGAAAAAGAGTTGAAACAAGAAAGACTGCTCACCTTGGGTGTCTCCAAATGGAATTTTAATGGCTATCCTAAAGCAATAATGTTGACTGCAGAGATTTGCAGACATCTCTCTGCCAGCCTGGGGATAAAAGGACTCCGAAAAGCTGCCTGGGGTGGAGGAACAGATACAGATGCTTCCAAAGGAGACTATTTCCACAGGTGAAGCTTTTCTTACTCCGAGTAATAAGTCTCACCTGTCCAACAGGCAGTCTTTCCTACAAAAGCAATGTAGCAAACTGGGGGATCTTTCTCCTTATCAATTCCAGGCTAGGAATAAAACAGTTCTTTCCAAAAAGCACAGGAAGGTGCAAGGTTGACTACAACCAGAGGTTCCCTCAAAATACACCGGGCTGAAAGGAGAAATTATCACCGCAAGCAAACCTTATCTAATGTTAACCAATTTAGTTTAATAGAGAGCGCAATGGCTCAGCTGTTAAAGATGCTGAGCTTGTCAGCGGAAAAGCTGACAATCCCAGTTCAAGATGGGGTGAGCTTCCGTTCCTTGCCCCAGCTCCTGCCCAACTAGCAGTTTGAAAGCAGGCAAGGGCGAGTAGATGAACAGCTACCACTTCAGTGGGAACATAGTAGAGTTCTGTGCGCCTCGATGTATCGTCATGCTGGCCGCATGACCTTGGAAAATGTCTTTGGGCAACGTTGGATCCTTTGGCTAAGAAATGGAGACGAGCACAACCCTCTAGAGCAGTGGTTCTCAACCTTTTTCAGGTTGAGACCCCACTTGCCCCGCCCATGCCCGTCGTGACCCCGTCGCGTGCGTGCGCATCGGGCCGATCCGCGCATGCGCGGCGTGCGCACGACAAAAAACAAACAAAAAAAAATGGCGGACCGCGACGGCCCGAACCGCGCATGCGCGGCACGCACGGGCGATGAAACAAAAACAAAATGGTGGACCGCGACGGGCCGATCCGCGCATGCGCAGCGCGCGCGCAACATCCAGAACAGCGCATGCGCGGCACGTGCGCGACGAAAAAAACAAAAAAAAAACAAAAAAACACAAAATGGCGGACCGCGGTGTCCAGCGATCCCTGCGAAACGGTCGTTTGACCCCAAATGGGGTCGCGACCCATAGGTTGAGAACCGCTGCTCTAGAGTTGGATACGACCAGACAGGAAAACTTTTTACCTTTAATTTAGCTAATGAATTTCAGTACTTTCACTTGTTAAGTGAACCCAGCATTTTCAGTTAGCAAGCAGATTAAGTATCTTGGGTAAATGTGGCATTAGGTTGCTAGGAATTGCTTGAGATAGAGAGCTAATGCTTGTTCTGCATAGGCTAAAGCATATAAGGTTGCTGGAATTGGGTATGTCTAGTTTAACAAAGAGAAGGGCGAGGGGGGACATGATAGGAGTGTTCCAATCTCTCAGCGGCTGCCCCAAAGAAGGGGCAGTCAAGCTATTTTTCCAAAGCACCTGAAGGCAGGACAAGAAGCAACGGATGGAAACCAATCAAGGAGAGAAGCAACTTAGAACTAAGGAGAAACTTCCTGACAGTGAGAACAATTAACCAGTGGAACGACCTGCCTCCAGAAGCGGTGAATGCTCCAACACTGGAAGTTTTTAAGAAGAGACTGGACGGCCATTTGTCCGAAATGGTATAGGGCAGTGGTGGCGAACCTATGGCATGCGTGCCAGAGGTGGCACTTGGAGCCCTCTCTGTGGGCACGCGTGCTGTCGCCCCCCAGCCCCACCTTCCCCCGTGGCCCCCTCCTGCATGGAGCAGCGCAGCCAAGGACATGGCAGGCCAGGCAGCAGGGACAAGACTCCACCCTCATGCCCCATCACGTGCAGATGATGTTGTGGGGTGTGCGCAGAGGGTGTGGTTGCCATGGCGCTGCAGGGCTGTCTGGGTGATCTGTGGCGGGCCATGGAGGCGGTGGGTGGCACCGCGGGAGGGCGGGGCAGGGGCAGGGGCTGGGTGGGGTGGGGCAGGCCGGGCGGGAGGCGGAGCGGGGGCAGGGGGCAGGTTTTGGGCACTCGGTTTCTAAAAGGTTCGCCATCACTGGTATAGGGTTTCCTGCCTGAGCAGGTGGTTGGACCAGATGACCTCCAAGGTCCCTTCCATTATTATTATTATTATTATTATTATTATTATTATTATTATTATTATTATTATTATTATTATTATTATATGTTAGCTACATTCGTGCACTGTGGAGCCCAGATGTGACTTCTCTAATTTTTGACTTATGAAAAAGGGGAATTTTAATAAATGAGAAGGAATCACATTAACTGATATTTGTAGCTCAGGGTTGAAATGAGGGGTCCTTGGTGCTCTCTGAGCTTGGTGGTTTTCCTGCAGACGTTTCATTACCCAGCTAGGTAACATCATCAGTACTAGAAGAGAGTTTTGCAAGGAGGAGGACTGTGGAGTTCTTGGTGCTCTCTGAGCTTGGTGGTTTTCCTGCAGACGTTTCATTACCCAGCTAGGTAACATCATCAGCACTAGAAGAGAGTTTTGCAAGGAGGAGGACTGTGGAGTTCTTGGTGCTCTCTGAGCTTGGTGGTTTTCCTGCAGACGTTTCATTACCCAGCTAGGTAACATCATCAGCACTAGAAAAGAGTTTTGCAAGGAGGAGGACTGTGGAGTTCTTGGTGCTCTCTGAGCTTGGTGGTTTTCCTGCAGACGTTTCATTACCCAGCTAGGTAACATCATCAGCACTAGAAGAGAGTTTTGCAAGGAGGAGGACTGTGGAGTTCTTGGTGCTCTCTGAGCTTAGTGTTTTTCCTGCAGACGTTTCATTACCCAGCTAGGTAACATCATCAGTGCTGTACAGATCGCATTTACTGAATACAACATGCTGATTTATCTGTTTTTTTTTTCCTTCTTTTTTTCATCTTTCCCTTGCCACCCAAAAGCCAAATGCAGCTTTCGGCTTGAGAAAAAAAAAATATGCTTCATTTACTTCAGGTCACACACAAGTGACAATGTAAGCTTGGCCTTTGTAGTGTATAAATCACAATTTATGGCTGTGCGAACTGTGAACTGAGCCACTCTGGCTTGTTCGACAAACTGTGATTAAAGCAAGCACCAGCTTAGGGTGATTTATGAGGCCAGCCATTTGGGTGGTATCAGGACTTTCTCCTTCCACTCTCTCGCTTGCTAAACAACTGAGCATTTCAATGTGGAAACATATTTCCTGGAAGATCGGCCATTCATCATATCCGATCGTCTTCTTCCATCCTCCAGAACTAGGTCTGCAATCCTGAGCTGGGACTGTTCCCGTTGGTGATAAATATGCAGAGGAACAAATACATCATCCAGAAGGTGGAACGTACCCTTCGGCCTCACGGAATAATGGAAGAGGCAGTGGTGGCTAGGCGTTGACATTTGAGAATTGGGTTGTGTCACAATTGGAGACAAAAAAGGGCATTTCGTTCTGTTGAGGCAGCACAAAAGAACCGCCAGGGGTGGCCCAAGTAGAGTTGAATCGTTACACAGGTAATCCTCGCCTTACAACCATTTGTTTAGGGGGCCTCTTGAAATTGTTTTTTTTTTAAAACAAATTTTATCGGTTTTCCAGTTTTACATTAAGTATTCGGAAAGCAGCATGGTAGCTGGGTAATCCCGTGGTTCAATAACAACATCTTTAGAACATATATCATGTTACGTCATCAGAAATTCCTTCTCTATTCCCCTTAACATTTACTATATCACATTTAAACTAGTAGCTTTCTAATTATAACAAACTTAATTAAAACCATTGTCAGTATGTTTTTTGCTTATACATATCCATATCCTGTTTTAAGTTTTACCTAATTTTTAATTACAATATTCCAATTTAACTCTTGAACGGCACTGGAAAAAATTGACTTATGATCGTCTTTCACACTGTGGCAACATCCCCATGATCACATGATCAAAATTCAGACAACTGCATTTACGACGGTTGCAGTGTCCCGGGGTCACGTGATCTTTTTTTTTTTTTTGGCGACCGTCTGACGAGCAAAGTCCATGCAAAGCCGGATTCACTTAATGGCCGTGTGACTAACTTGTCTTCCGATCTCCCCCTCCTTCGTCTTTTGGCTTCTTCCTCCTTTCTCCTGTTCACCTTGGATATTCCAGCTCTTCTCTTTTTCTCCATCTCCTCCAGCCTTTTCTCCCCTTTCAGTCTCGGCTGCTGCTTCCCACTCAGCAGAAGCTTTTCCCCATCCACTCCTGATGCTGTCTGGTTCTGCCTGCTCTTTTTCACCTCTCCGGGATCCGTGGGGTTCCGAAGTGCCAGGCTTGTAAGGAGAAATGTTTCCCTTCTCTCTTTCTGTCTCTCATATCGATGCGGAAATCAAGCACTTGCAGCATATTTATTTATTTATTTTCAGCCACTTGCGCTCTCTCTTTCTCTCTCTCTCTCTGTCTGTCTCTCTCCCTCCCTCTCTCTCTCCCTCTCTCTCTGTGGGTCTCTTTCTGTCTCTCTGTCTCTGTCTGTCTGTCTCTCTCTGTCTCTCTCTCTGTCTCTCTCCCTCCCTCTCTCTTTCCCTCTCTCTCTGTAGGTCTCTTTCTGTCTCTCTGTCTCTCTCTCTGTCTCTGTCTGTCTCTCTCTCTCTGTCTTTCTCTCTCTCCCTCCCTCTCTCTTTCCCTCTCTCTCTGTAGGTCTCTTTCTGTCTCTCTGTCTCTGTCTCTCTGTCTCTGTTTGTCTGTCTGTCTGTCTGTCTGTCTGTCTCTCTCTCTCTCTCTCTCTCTCTCTCTCTCTCTCTGTCTCTCTCTGTCTCTCTCTCTCTCTCTGTCTGTCTCTCTCCCTCCCTCTCTCTCCCCCTCTCTGTTGGTCTCTTTCTGTCTCTCTGTCTCTGTCTCTGTCTGTCTTTCTCTGTCTCTCTGTCTCTCTCCCTCCCCCCCTCTCTCTGTGGGTCTCTTTCTGTCTCTCTGTCTCTGTCTCTCTCTGTCTTTCTCTCTGTCTCTCTCCCTCCCTCTCTCTCTCCCTCTCTCTCTGTGGGTCTCTCTCTGTCTCTGTCTGTCTGTCTCTCTCTCTCTCTCTCTCTCTCTCCCCATGAAGGCCAGCAGCTCCCAGTTTTGACTGAATCTTGCAAAGACTTTATAATTTATAATATATGTGGCAGTGTTCTCCAGAACAGCCTTGTAAAGGACTCCAAAGATAAACCAAGCTGCGAGGCATTTGCACACCCTCTCTTCCCTAGTTTGTTTTTTTGTATTGTTTTTTTTAAACCAGTCTTGTGGTCCCTCCAAAGATGTTCTATTTGGAGTCGACAGAAGAAAACGTCTTTCTGTGGGATCATGAAGTAGAGAGCAGGTGAGGGCAATGAAGGAACAAAGCTCTGTGTGAATTGTGCTACTTCTCTTGGCTCTATGAATGAGGCTACCAGATCTGGGCTGAAAAAAAATCTGGATAGACTGTCCCAAAAATGCTTTTTCATGAGGCAACGGGACTTTCTTATTTTTCTTTAAAGACCTTTCGCTTCTCTCCAAGAAACTTCTTCCGCTCTGACTGGATGGTGGGGAATGGAAGGATTTATACTCCTTGCAGACAGCTGGTCATTTGCATTCTTTTACGGGGTCGTTGAGGCCACTTGGAGGTTTGTCTGTGTTGGAGGGATATGACATCATCTATCTCCTGTCTACAACACAATCCTTTCAGCAGATCCAAGAAGGCTCCAGACCCATTTGCACTACTCAGGTGACCCCGAGGACACAAATAAACCTCCAAGTGGCCTCAATGACTCTCTAAAAGAAATGCAAAGGACCAGCGGTCTGCAAGGAAGATAAATCCTTCCATTCCCCACCATCCAGTTAGAACGGAAGAAGCTTCTTGGATGAGAAGCGAAACGTCTTCAAAGAAAAAAGAAGAAAGTCCAGTTGCCTCTTAAAAAAGCACCTTTGGGACAACCAGGTCCTGGAGGACAGAGAATCTCCATAGATCAACGGTTCTCAACCTATGGGTCGCGACCCCATTTGGGGTCGAACGACCGTTTCGCAGGGGTCGCCGGACACCGTGGTCCGCCATTTTTTTTGCCTGTCGCGCACGCGCCGTGCATGCGCGGTTCGGCCCGTCGCGCGTGCACTGCGCATGCGCGGTTCGGCCTGTCGCACACGCGCCGTGCATGCGCGGGTCGGCCCGTTGCGCCACGTATGCGCACTTCGGGCCATCTCGCGTGCACCATGCATGCGCGGATCGGCCTGTCGCGCCACGCATGCACGGTTTGGGCCGTCGCACGCACGCCGTGCATGCGCTGATCGGCCCGTCACGCGCGCATGTGCGGTTTGGCCCGTCACGCGCGCATGTGCGGATCGGGCCATCGCGCCGTGCGTGCGTGCCGCGAGTCGGGGTCGCGCCGCGCATGGGCGGCGCAAGTGGGGTCTCAACCTGAAAAAGGTTGAGAACCGCTGCCATAGATGTTCATCTGGATAAATTAGTTTTAATGTGTATCCTCGCTGCCATCACATGGTCACCTGGATTCTTGCAGACCACATCTAACACTTCCAGTAGAAATGCTTTTTGAGAGTCGGTGCTTCCAGATACCAGATCAAATGAGCCTGCTGTCTTGAAACAGAGGTTCTGGTGAATTCAACCCCAAACGCCTGCTTTTCATGTTCAAAAACAAACCAAAAGTGGATGGCATTCAGACCACACAAATGAGTCAAACCCACTTGAGGCTTGTGTTTTGGGTGACTGGGCCCTGCTGGATATCTCCAAAAGAACTTTCATCTCCACTTTTATGACATTTCACTACACTGTGGGGTCCTTGATACTCTCTGAGCTTGGTGATTTTTTTTCACACGTTTCATGACCCAACTAGGTAACATCATCAGTGCTAGAAGAGGATGGAGTTTGTTCTCTGTTTATATACAAGAGGCTTGCCCTGTCAGCATTGATGCGATTTTTTCTTCTTCTTGGTGGTTCCTTGCTTTGGCTGTTATTTACTGTTTGATTGTTTGTCTGAACTGGTGGTACCTTGACTGGGGAAATTGTGTACTGTTTGATTGTAGGTCTGGTATTAACCTTGGCCTTAATCTCTGCTTCTCTCTTTGCTTGCAAGAAGATGTTTTCAGTGTGATAGCTTGAATGCAGGTTGTGGGAAGTCACCCCCCCCGAGAAGTAAATATTAAAAGGGCAGAATATTATATTTCCTCCAAGGATCTTAAAGAGGCAGAAAAGCATGCTCAGTTTTTCTTAATAGCCCCAAATCTCCCTCCTCCAAGCAGAAACCAGCTCTGTAGAAATGCAGATATGATAATCCATTCAGGAAGGTTGGAGCTCTCCAGCTAGAAGCTTAGGAAGACAAAGACACATAAAATCTACATACCCAACCTAAACTCTAAGACAGGACATACTAGGATTAACCCACAGATGCCAAAGGGGCACACTCAGACTCAGGTCAAAGTACATCACACAGGAAATACAAAGCCTCAAACAGGAACAGAAAACAACTCCAAACAAAAGCCAAGAGCGTATAAAAATCCATTCCCTACTACATGTGCTCACTCTTTCTTCCAGAGCCATCTTTCTGTCTGGCTCTCCTCTTCAACAAACTACAACCTTCTTTCTAAAGCAGTCACTATGTTGTTTATTCCCGGCTTGGAGTGAACCATGATGAAGACTTTTCCTTCAACAAGGTTATTAGGACTGGTCTCTTACTCTGCACCTCTGGATAACATGCTGTACAAGTACAAACAAAGTCAATGTTTGGGATTCCTACAGAAAATCATAAACTGGTTGCAGTGACTGGGTTTGTGAAGCACACTGGCCACAAACGAGCCAATCACAGTTAGCATCCGTCTAGCCAGCCCAAACTCATCCATTGCATTTCTTTTAGAACGGAGGGTATTAAGGAACAGTACCATCCATACACCTTGCCTTCAAAGGGAGGCACTTCTCCTCCAGTTTTACTTGCTCCACTGAAGTTATTGCCAGTTAGAACTTGGGGGAGGGGGGGGACACACATCAATACGAATATCTTAATCTTGCAAAAACGGAGGAAAAAAAATTAACCAACTTTCAAAATACCTGTTTTACAATTGCCTTGTGCCTCGTTCCATTCCTAAGGGGTGTATTAATCGGTGGCAGCTCACAGCAGGCCTTGTCTTATTGCTTAATTACGAAGGGAAAGGAGGCTGCACAAAGAGGTATGAGTGAAAATTGTTAATTTTGCAGAACACTCTTTGATTCATGTTTCGGCTTCCCTTTCTGCGGCCCTCAGTCGTCTTCTTTCCAGCTTGCCGTTCTTTTCCCTTTATGTTTCAGGCTACCTGCCCCCCCCCAGCGCTAAGCCATAAGTTCTGTAATCACAATTTATGCAATAAGCCGCAATGGGTTGGCTTCACACAACACGTTAAAACCATGAACTCTAGTTTACAGTTTAAATCAGGGCTCTCCAAACCTTGACCTGTTTTAAAACTTGTGGATTTCAACTCCCAGAATTCCTCAACCAGCTGCTGACTGTTGAAGTCCACAAGTCTTCAGATTGCCAAGATTAGACACACACACACACACACACACACACACACACACACGGTTTATGGGGTTGGATTCATGCAATACAGTAAGCCAGAATCAAGCCATTCATTTCCGCCCCACTAAGATTCTCCCGCTGAAGTGCTCATTTCCGCAGACTTGCTCTCCAGATAAGTTCGGATTTTTGCTCTTAGGATTTTTATGCTGAATGCCAGAAGTTTCGTCCCGCCATCTTGGGAGAGGCCTCAAACCTTCATCCATTACGTCTTCCACTCTCTTCCGATTCTCTGAATCATGGCGTATTCCTTTCATTTTTACGTCGGCAGCTACAATCACCTCAATTGGAAGGGATTGTAAAAATACAAGCAGCCCTTGGTTTACAACTATTCACTTTGTGGCCAAAGTTACAACAGCGCTCAAGCGGCTCGCCACTCTTCCTTGCACCCACAACTGTCACAGCACCCTCACTATCATGTGATCAAAGGTTGCAGCATCCATCCCGGAAATCAGCTGGGCTTCCAACAAGCAAAGCCAGTGGGAGGGGCCAGATTCGTTTAACGACCCCATGATTCACTTAAAGGCAGTGATCTGCTTCGCCACCATGGCCAAAAAAAAGGTTCTAAAATGGGGTGTGACTCACTTAATGACTGCCTTGCTTAACGACTGAAGTTCTGATCTCGCTTGTGGCCGACTGCCTATGGTTAAAGCAATGAAGGTTAAAACTCTCAAATTGGAAAAAAATGGCATCAAGGAAGCTTTAGTGGTACTTTGGTCCCCCCCCCCCGTGTTGGGTAACGGGGCTGGTTCTTTCACGCAACAGCTACCAAGAAGCCTCATGTCTACATTACCACAGAAGTCCTCGACGTACGACCGCAAATGATCCCAACATTTCTGTTTATGAAGTGGGACATTTGTGAAGCCAACTTTGCCCCACCCCCATTTACAACCTTTCTTGCCACATTGCTAAGTGAATCTCTGCGTTTGTTAAGTTAGGAGCACCGTTGCTAAGCGAATCTGGCTTTCCCCATCCACGTTGCTTGTCAGAAGGTTGCAAAAGACGGTCACGTGGCCCCGGGGACGCTGCAAGAGTCTGAATTTTGATCAGGTAAACATGGGGATGCCGAGACGGTGGCAAGTGCGAAAAACGGTTGTGAGCCGCTGATTTTTTTAAGGGCTGCGGTCACTTTGGTCACTAAACGAACGAGGGCTTACCCGTACCGAGCATTTCCCCAGCAACTGGAAAGCAACTTGTAGGGAAATGCAGGAGGGAAAAACCGTTGTAGGGATAAAATGGGAAGAAGGGCTGGCTGCATGCTACATCCTGACCTCCGATGGCAAAGCAGACTAAAATCATTGCCTCTCCCTTCTTCAGAGATATTAAAGATGTAGGAGGCGGCCAGCCAACATCCCCACTGCAAAAGGACGTGTTTTCTCCCGTGGAAGCCAGAAAGCCAGATCTTGCCTGGATCTTTTCCAGAGCTTTGATTTCCTTGCTCCCAGCCCTGCCTTTCACCCTCGTAGGCTTTGATTTGAAATGGGGGATGCCGATGATCTGTTCTACATGAAATGTCCAGAGGCACAAAGCACGGATGCCATAGAAACAAACAGCATCGCAGCCCATTCGACCAGCTCTAAAAGGTCTCTGCCTTTGTGCCTGCTTTGCTCCTCATTTCTTTCCAAGGGGCCTTGGCTTCCTGTGGGAGCGATTTCCCTAAATAGGTAAAAAATTGTGTGGGGGTGTGAAATAAAGGGAGGCAACTTGAAAACCGGGGAGATAAACAGAGGCTGTTCTGTCTGAGAATAAAACTTTCTGGAAGCTGAGAACAGATTCCATGATGCTCTTGGAGAGGAGGCATTAGATATAGAGAACAAGAAGAGATTTAGTTTAGAACTAGACATTCTCCTTTCTAGACACCCACCTCACGCTAAACAAGGAAGGTTATTTCAAAGGAGTGCTGAAAAGCATCTTTGTGTTCTGCCTGTAGCATCATTGGAGAATTGTGATGTCTGGTAAAAAAAAAAAGATTCTTACTTTAACGAGCATGCGGTCGATCGATTGATTGGGATTCTTCTTCAATGATCTGATTCACATGACATAGAAATCCTCTTTGCAGAAAAGAGAAACTTAACAGAATAGCAGAGTGGGAAGGGGCCCTGAGGTCTTCTAGCCCAACCCCCTGCTTAGTCTAGCCCAACCCTATATGATTCCAGACAAGGGGCTACCCAGTCTGTTCTTGAAAGCCTCCAGTGATGGAGCACCCACAACTTCTGGGGGCAATATATTGATTAATTGCTCCTCATTGTCAAGAAATTTCTCCTTAGTTCTAGGCTGGTTCTCTTCTTGACTAGTTTCCATCCATTGCTTGGAAACACGACGGCAAGGTGACTGAAATGGAATTCCTTGTGCACGTTTTTCCGCTGCTGAGCAAATTAACCCACTAAAACTAATCATAGAATTAAGCTTGAATTCTTTAGGGGCATATTTAGCAATGTCGCAAGGATGTTTACTGCCTCACCCTGGGCGGCTGTGCCTCCGTTGCTTCTCATCTGATTTTGTAGCGATTTCCAGAAAACATGCTGGTGTAGCCATGAAAGCATTGAACCAGGAACGAGAAGATCCAGCTACTCAGCCCTTTCCCCCTCCATTCCCCCCCTTCAACCACTGACTTTCCTGGGTGACTTCAGGTCTTTCTTTCCCAGCTCGAATATTTTCCAGAGCTGCTGCTGCTGCTGCTGCTGCGCGGGATAAAATGCAGAGAAATCCCCACGGAGGCCTCTTGTGCTCTCTCGGAGGAACGGGTGAGATATAAATCAAAGAAATTAAACAAAGAAAGTGGGGGAGGAAGGAAAGAAAAGAAGGAAGGAAGAAAAGCAAAGCTATTGATAATGGCAAAAGTATCTCAGTAGCTGCCATGCGTTCAGTTTAACAGTCTTTCTTCAGGACAGACCGTGTAGAGTGATTAATTGGTACAATTAGCTGATTAATGGCTTGATCACATTTTAAAAATAGTCTCGATTAATTGGAGTTAGCCATCTGGGCTGTTCCCAGGGTGCTGCTGGGACCTGGATTGTTCTGTGAATTGTCTGTTTCTCTTCTCCCCTTATTCTTTTCGATTCCTGAAAGGTATGGCTGGATTCTCCCAATTTGGAGAAGACGCAAGAGAAGACCCAATTCGGCTTTGTAGATAGAGATGTTCTGCACCTTACAGCCAGTCCTGGAGGGAAAGAAGAAACATAGGAAGAAGAGATTGGAAAACCATTTGTCTGAAATGGTATGGGGTTTCTTGCTTGAGTAGGGGTTTGGACCAGGGTCTCTTCTAATTCTTTTATTCTGTGTTCTGTTCTATTCTAGTTCCACATCCAGTGTTCATGGGGATTAGCAATAGCTAGCCAGAGATGGGAGAAAGGGGCTAGGTTAAGCTAAGCCATCATTTCTTGCTGAGCAAGCCAGGATCTGTTGGGTTCAAACAATACCTTAAGTCAAAATCAAATAAAGCTTCTCGGAAAGGGGTTAATACATTGCACTAAGTCAGTGTTTTTCACCCTTGGTGACTTTCAGACCTGTGGACTTCAACTCCCAGAATTCTCCAGCCAGCCCCTTTCCGAGAAGCACTACCCTAGAGAAACGCTACCCTAAATCAAAATGTGGATTAGACTTTAGCTTAACTTGTTGTGTAAACCCAACCATTATGATGAATAAATTATGGTAGATGGATGCCAGACCAGATAGATCAGACAGGAAACACAATCAGACAATCTAATTCTACTTTACTGTAAGGCTATATTAACCAGAGCTTGCAAATCCTTGTATCTTGAATCCAACCCATAACTTTTGTCCTTTTGTCCTCGACACATCATATCTGGTCTGCAAATTCCAGATTCCCACCAGAGGGCAACAAAGAGCTAACACTTTGAGGGACTCTGTGCTGCCTCCTAAGGGTTATCTAGAGATCTGCAGTCCAGAACTACCGTACTTTCCTTGGATGTCAGATTGTGGTTAAAAAAAAAAAGGCAAATGATGGGAAACGATTATGGTACTTCTTTACCACACAAGTGTGTTTTTTCCCCTACATCAAATTTCAAGGAATCAGATTTAAACTCTTATCATTTTCGTGCAAAGGCTACATTCAGTTTTTGTCCCTGTGCATTTGCTTGAAGCCTCTATTCTCAGAAAGAAGCTCGGTGACCCTATTAAAAAAAAAAACAGGGGACAGAATTGGTGCACTCCCCTTTTCAAATCCTCTCCCTACGGTGCCAGATTCCTTCTTCTGGACCAAGTGAATTCCGTGGTTTTTTGGTTTTTGGTTTTAAAAAAATGTTGCTTTCTGTCCATCTGCTGAATTTAATGACAGTTTTGTTCCGACTGTGAAAGCTGTCCAGAAAATACATCTATCGAGGAGCATAGGAGAAATGGAAGAAAGGTAGAAAAGAGGAGTTGCATTGTTTTAAAAAAAGAAGTAGAGCTGGTTGAAAAATGCACAGCTTCTGATCGCACCTAGGTTTTGTTGGTCCGCTTCCTTCCAAGCGCTGTAAAACGCTCATACATAAAGTGATCTAACATTGTGAGTTCTCAAAACTGGGGAGAATCCAAAACCCAGTTGTTCAACTGGACCACATAAACTGGTTTTTCAACTGGAAGACTCTTAACTCATAGATATCCGTAGCAAAGCCATAATTTGGATGAGAAGGGAAACATCTTCAAAAGAAAACAAGAAAGTCCAGTTGCCTCTTGAAAAAGCACCTTTGGGACAACCATGACCTGGATGACTGAGAATCTCCATAGACATAGTCAAGGCCATGGTTTTCCCAGTTGAAATGTATGGCTGTGAAAGTTGGACCATAAGAAAGGCTGAGCGACAAAGAATTGAGACCTTTGAACTCTGGTGCTGGAGAAGACTCCTGTGAGTCCCCTGGACTGCAAGGTGATCAAACCGGTCAGTCCTAGAGGAGATCAACCCTGACTGCTCTTTAGAAGGCCAGATCCTGAAGTTGAAACTCAAGTACTTTGGCCACCTAATGAGAAGGAAGGACTCACTGGAGAAGAACCTGATGCTGGGAAAGATGGAGGGCAAGAGAAGAAGAAGGGGACGCCAGAGAATGAGGTGGCTGGATGGAGTCACTGAAGCAGTAGGTGTGAGCTTAAATGGACTCCAGAAGATGGTAGAGGACAGGAAGGCCTGGAGGAACATTGTCCATGGGGTCGCGATGGGTCGAACATGGCTTCGCAACTAACAACATCAACACTGCTAGAGTCTCTCTTTGAGAGAGGTGGGTGGTTTTTCAGCATTATATATAAATAAATGAAGATAACACACAATATTATCTTTATATTGTGTATCTTATGTGTGTATTATGTAACACACACATATCTATGTGGAAACAACATTGAATAGAAAATTGCCCCTCACAATGTTGAAGTTTGCCTTAAAGTTTGGAAAAATCACCTGGGTTTGTCCAGCCCTGTCTGATATGGACAATTCTGAATCTAATTTGCACTGGTCCTGGTAGATGTTTAACAAAGAGTTTAACAAAGAGAAGGACGAGGGGGGACATGATAGCAATGTTCCAATATCTCAGGGGCTGCCACAAAGAAGAGGGAGTCAAGCTATTCTCCAACGCACCTGAAGGCAGGACAAGAAACAACGGATGGAAACTAATCAAGGAGAGAAGCAACTTAGAACTAAGGAGAAACTTCCTGACAGTGAGGACAATTAACCAGTGGAACAACCTGCCTCTAGAAGTGGTGAATGCGCCAACACTGGAAGTTTTAAAGAAGAGACTGGACAGCCATTTGTCTGAAATGGTGTAGGGTTTCCTGTCTGAGCAGGGGTTGGACTCGATGACCAACAAGGTCCCTTCCAACTTTATTATTATTATTATTATTATATTATTATTATTGTTGTTGTTGTTGTTGTTATTATTATTATCATCATCATCATTATTCAGACACCCTCTATAAGTGGGCCAAAATGCCCATCACCCAGTTATAACTGGGGCTGAAAAACAAACTATCCAAGATAAAGAGTCGGAGTGCCGAAATAGAGCTTATAATGGAGACTCACAAATGAAGCAATAAATAAATAAATATATACTTGTAATCTAGAGATATGTTTATAATATTTCAGATCTTATATTTCATATTTTGTATTTTTATCTCATGTTTTTTTTAATTGAAATGAGATGGGAAGGTGCCGCGCGATGAGTAATAATAGTAACAGATAACTTTTTCTATTAATTTGACACTGGAGCATGGATAAATATCATCAGCGCTCCAATTCGAGGGCAGATAATTGAAACGTTATTGTTTTTTCTTCCCGTGTCTCTAATTGAAAGGTATAACAAGGTGCTTCTGATCGTCTCTGATAATGGAGCAAGGAGTATTTACCTGTTTTCCTTGTTCCCACCAGCAGACAGATTATGTAATTTATCTCGGTGGAATACAGCTTGCTCGGTTCTTTCTTTCTTGCCATGATTTGTAATGGTTTCCAGTTGCCCTGGATAACTAGTAACCTAGGGGATGAATTTCTTCTCTTACTGTTTTGAAGATGGAACGTATTGATCATGAAAAGAATAACATTTTCACCAAAAGTGTAAACCGCTTGCAGTAGCAAGGAGAGGATGCAAGGCTTCCTTGGCAGGTTTAACCCCCTCCCCCAAAAAAGTAGAAAGGGGAGGCAAAAAGTGGTGATGGACTTTGCTGGAAGGGATACCAAGGAATTAATGTCTAATTATCAAGCTCCGGAGGCTCATTCTGTGGATTTGATTTCACAGCAGTTTTTCTTGAGGAAAAACAATAAAAAAAACTCACCAAAACCAGAACTGATTTTCCAGCGAATTAGCATCCCAAAATGTTAAGGGGCATAACAGAAAAAGCCGAATGAGAGTCAGTTTTGGTCTAGCGGGGAAGGCTCCAGGCTAGAAACCAGGAGACGGCGAGTTCTAGTTCTGCCTTAAGGTTGAAAGACAGCAAGGTGACCTTGGGCCAGTCAGTTTCTCTCAGCCCGAGGAAGGAGGCAATGGCAAACCACTTCTGAAAAAAAAAAAAAAGGAAACTGCGGGGATTTCTCCAGGCAGTCTCTGAAAATTGGAGCGCCATTGAACAGAAAAAGAAAAAAAAAGAAAGTGGGGTGGCAGTTTGGTGTAGTGGTTAAAGACGCTGGGCCAGGAGCAGCGAAAGGCCTTAAAAAAGCATTGGAGCTGGAATGTATGTATGCATGCATGCATGCATGTATGTATTTATTTATTATGAATTATGAATTGGGTGCATAGGCCCCCACTGGGAGAGGACCTGAATATGAGCCAGGCTGCCTATTGTTATTATTATTATTATTGTTGAGGATTGACTATTGTTCCCATCTTAATTGCTTTGTGTTAGCTGCCCAGAGTCTCACTGAGTCCCACAGCCCCTAAATTCTTGAAAGAACCAAACAAGTGAAAAAAAATGCCTTGTTTTCTTCTTAAAAAAAAAAAAAATAACCAAGAATTTAAACTCAAGGAACGAAACAAATGCCTGGGGTCTTGGGGAAAGGTGCAGAAATCAGACCTGGACAGGCTTCCTGTTTGGGGGTCTCCAGTCTTGAAAAGGGCCCAAGTGCTTTGCATCAAAGATGGGAAAAATCTCATCCGAGGCAGGAAAAACGTAAGTTATTTTATTGGGGGGGGGAAGAATCCTCTCCTTCCCCTTTGGGCCTCCGAGGGGGGGATTCCAAGGGAGGGAAATTCTCTTTAAGGCACTTTGCTTTACACAACCCAATTCCTGGCTGTGGCATCTGCCCATTTTCAGGGTTTAGGACACAACTGGCTGATCAGAGGGAGAATGCAAGTTAAACTGGACCCACTTGGCTGGTTAATGGCCCTTCATATACACTCCCTCCACTCCTGAACCCGAATCCGGGCGATCCAACGTTGCTGGGCTGCATCTGATCCAGGTTCCCAGGGTTGTGTGAACTCTGCAGATTCTGGACCAGGGACCCATAAGGGGAGGGGAAGGGTCGATTTTCTGGGAACCTGGAACCCTGCCTATTTCTCTCTCTCTCTCTCTCTCTCTCTCCCTCTCTCTCTGTCTCATTTCCTCTCTCTCCCTCACTTTCCCTCTCTTCTTCCTCTTCCTCCTCTTTCCCTCTATCCTTCTTTCTCTTCCTCTTTCTCCCTTCCCCTTTTTTCTTCCTCCTCTCCTCTCCTTCTTTCTTTCTCTTCCTCATCTCCTTCCTCTTTCTTCCTCTCACTCTCTTCCCTTCTTTCTCTTCCTCCTCTTCCTTCCTCCTCCTCTTCCTCCTCTTCCTCTCCCTCCTCTTCCTCTCCCTCCTCTCCTTCCTCTTTCTTCCTCTCACTCTCTTCCCTTCTTTCTCTTCCTCCTCTTCCTCCTCTTCCTCTTTCTCTTCCTCCTCTCCTTCCTCTTTCTTCCTCTCACTCTCTTCCCTTCTTTCTCTTCCTCCTCTCCCCCTTTCTCTTCCTCCTCTCCCCCTTTCTCTTCCCCTCTTTCTCCTTCTTTCTCTTCTTCCTCTCCCCCTTTCTCTTCCCCTCTTTCTCCTTCTTTCTCTTCTTCCTCTCCCCCCTCTCTTTTTTCCTCCCTCCCTCCCTCTCCTGCCTTCCTCACCTCTTTTCCCGACTCCAATCCGGCGGCTCTCGCTCGCTGGCTCCTTCCTCCCTTCCCTTCCCTTCCCTTCCCTCCCTCCCTCCCTCCCTCCGCCCTCGGCCGCGGCTCCGCGTTTTGCGGCCGACCCGAGCTGTATTTCCAAGGCTGTCCATGGCTCGGTGCTGTTGGCTCTCTCTCCGTCTGATCAGCCCAGGCTGCGCGGGGCTCCCTACGGGATCAGAGCGCTCCCCCGCCGGGACTCCACTCCTCACATCCTCCTGCTGGGACTCAGCTACATTTCCAGCCAAGCCTGGCTTTATTATGTGTGTCTGCACTGCAGCCCCAGCAGCCAGACCGGGAGGAGGAAAAAGAACCAGGACAAAGAAGAGGCGAGGAGGAGGTGGAGGAGGAGGCTGGCCAGAGCCGAAGCGGAGCGAGAGCCACGGCGGCGGCGGCGGCGGCGGCAGCGGCTATGGAGGCGGGCACCCTCGGCCCGGCTCGCCGCCACTAACCCATGGAGGCAGCTAGCGAGCCCGGCGGGCAGGCAGAAGCAGCGGCGGCGGAGAAGCAGCGGCGGCGGCGGCAGCAGCGCTTCGTGGGCTTCCCGAAGCGGGTCGGGGCGGGAGGCGGCGGCGGCGGCGGAGGAGGAGGAGGAGAAGGCGGCGGCGGCGGTCCGGTCCGGTCCGCTGGCCCAAGGCAGGGAGAGCTGGACGCCGCTGGCCAGCCGCGCTGAGCTTGTGAAATTCTGCCTCTCTCGTTTCCCCCCCCTAAAAAAATAATACTAATAACCCCAGCGAAATCAGAGAGGGGGGGGACCATCCAGGGAGGCTTGCCCCGCGCCCTTTGGAGCTCTTGGGCTTTCGGAGGCAGACAGAGAGACAGACAGACAGAGAGAGAGGCGGAGCCCCTTCCCCAAATACTGTGTCTTGCACCCTACCCCCCCCAAAATCTCTCCTTGGGGGAGACCCGGGACAGGTTTGCAACCCGCAGGAGAAAGAAACGTCTGGGGGGGGTGGGGACGAAGAGGAGAGGGTGTGTGCGTGTTTTGAATAAATGCAACTAGGCAATTAGGCAGCGAGACACCCCACCCCCCTTCCGTGCCTCTGTGCCCCCCTCCTACTCCGGGGGTTTTGCGTTTTGCAAAGAGGTTGGGGTGCCTTTTTTTTGTTGGTTTTTTTTTTTTAAATCTGAAGGGGTCCCATTCCCCAAAGGATTATTTTTTTTAAAAAGGGGGGGGCTTTAAATGAAAACATCTTCTTCCTCCCAAGAAAGAAAAGAAGGCGGGGGGGGGAGAGAGAAAAACCCAAGCTCAGGCGCCCAGGAAGAAGCTCGCGATGGGGGGGGAGGGGAGTTGAGGTCGCCTTGACTGATTTGCTTAATTGAAAAGGCGCGCTCGGGAATGTGTTTGTGCTCTTAATTATTAAATCGCAATTGATAGCGGGCGAGCGAGGGGGGGGGGTTGGGAAAGCAAGAGGGAGAAATCTTTTGAACCGAGCCGGGTTGAAACCTCCGAGCGCCCCAACCAACTAGGTGTTTTGTTTAAAACAAAAAACAAAAACAAAAAACAAACAAACAACAACAACAAAAAACAAAACAGGAGGGGGAAAAAAAAAGAGAGTTGCAAGTTGCCGCATTGCAACAGGCAAAGAAGTGAGAAATCAAAGAATCGATCCGGCCGCCGCCGCCGCTGCTGCTTCGCCTCTGCTGGAGAGCCGCCGGTTAGACAAAGTTTCCAAGTGGGAAAAGAAGGAAAGGCGGGGGGGGGCAGGCAGAGACACCCGGAGAGGCGCAGGAAGCGAAAGAGGAGGGGAGACCAAGAGAAGCAAGAGGAGAAGAAGAAAGAAGGAGGAGGAGGAAGAAGAAAAGAAGAGAAGAGAAAGGGAGAGGAAAAAGAAGAGAGTAAGCGCAAGAGCCGGAGTGGAAATGTCCCGCAGGAAGCAAGCCAAGCCGCGGTCGGTGAAGGGTAAGTCGGTTGCTCCGCGCGACTGAATCAGCTCTGAGCCGGGAACTCGGCTTCGGGCAGCGGCCTCGGAAGCGCCCGCCTCTGCCTCTGCCTCTGCCTCGTGACCAAGCGGGGGTTGGGGACGGCGAGCTTGGCACCGCTTTCTCCAGCCTCTCCGTTCCCCTCCGCCCGCCTCCTTTCCTGGGGCTGCTGCTCCGGGGACCGCCGCCGCCGGAGTTCCAGGAAAGGGGAGCGGCGCGTTTGGAGCGAAAGGGTGGGTGGCCGGCCGAGGAGAGTAGGGCTGGCCTGGTGGCGCCCCTCCAGGCGGGAGCCCTGGCTTTCCTGTCGGACTGAGCGCGGGGGCTGGGAGGCAGGTCGGCGCGAGTCCCAGGCTTCAGCCGTGCCCGGCTCGGAATAATCCGGTGCCATCCAGCGCTGGTGGGTGGTTTCTGGACCGCGACTCCCACCAGCATCTGCCAGCGTGGATGATAGCAAGGGATTGTGGGAGAGGGGCCGAACATCTGGAGAGGGAGAGCCAGGTTGCCTGCACCAGCTGTGAATCAGAGGGAGCGGGCTGGGAACGGGGGTGGGGTAGGGTGGCTAAGGAAACTTCCAAGGGACCCGGAGGCTCGCGGTTCAGCCTCTCCCCGGTTGGAGGCCGAGTGGGAGGGGTCCCGAGCCAGTAAATAATTGCCAAATAAATAAATAAAGCAGGCGAGGGGCTTTTGAGACAAAGTCTCCCTGTGGAGGTGACTTCTTGATCCGCCTTACTGCTCACCATTGAAAAGCTTTGCCTAGTGATGTTGAAAAAAGGTGTGCCTCTGTCAATCCCCTGCCCCAAATATTTACAGCCCTATAGATTTCAGACTTGGGTTTGACAGGGAGTGGATCCTTTCCTTTCCTTTCCTTTCCTTTCCTTTCCTTTCCTTTCCTTTCCTTTCCTTTCCTTTCCTTTCCTTTCCTTTCCTTTCCTTTCCTTTCCTTTCCTTTCCTTTCCTTTCCTTTCCTTTCCTTTCCTTTCCTCTTTCCTTTCCCCTTTCCTTTCCTTTCCTTTCCCCTTTCCTTTCCCCTTTCCTTTCCTTTCCCCTTTCCTTTCCTTTCCCCTTTCCTTTCCTTTCCTTTCCTTCCTTTCCCTTTCCCTTTCCCTTTCCCTTTCCCTTCCCTTCCCTTTCCTTCCCAGATTTATGGTGAAATTGGGGGGTTTACTCACTGGCAAACCCGGTTACAAGGAACAGACCATCTTGATTCCTGAGAGTGCTGCAAACTTTCAAGGGATTTTAAAAAAAATAATAATAACTGGAGATAGCTTCTGATACGGGTAAGCGTATCTTAGTCCAGAGCAATTCCATTGGTCTCTCTCCAGAGGCCTGTTTGGGTGGCTCCTAGCCAGCTACCTTTTGTGGTGGAATGGAGTAGCAGACCTTAAGCATTAAGGTCTAGTTGTAGAAGAGGTCTTCATCCAAAATATGTCAGAAACAGATAGGGCCAACCTTTACTGGAGCAAGGCTTGGAGGAGTGGGGTAGATTTTTTAAGATGGCCAGAAAGTTTCAACAATGTCAAGAATGTAGTCCAACTTGGCACCCAGTAGTTGTAACACAATAGGTTCCAGAGAAAAACCCATTGGGAGCTATGGGAAGTTTACTGCCCAGTATTGTAATTTTGGGGGGCAGGACTTTTCATACATTTGCTCACCCCAGAGTCAGTTTCCTGGTGGAAAGTGGAACTGTGGTGTGCTTGTTGCTGTCTGAGCTTGGTGGTTTCCTTGCAGATGTTTTTTTTTTTTAAACCAAACTAGATAACATCATCCCTGCTTTGATGCCTGCGAGAAAGCCACCAAGTTCAAGGAGCATCAGAGACCCCACAGAAAGTGGAAATGCTTCCATGGTTGAACTGGGATGTTCTCTAGTGTTGGGAACGGGAGGGTTTCTTGGCTTCTTGTGAATTGGTTCCAAGAATCCCCTTCTTCTAAGGGGACCACACTCAAGAATTTTTGATATGGATTTCCCAGGACCTCATCATCCCACCTGGCCTGAGAGAGGTTCCTCAACAAATCTCTGCAGCAGGCTGGAGAGCCTCCATGTGGTTCTCCATCCTAAGTTTGCCAGATGTGGAAACCAAAACCATCTGCTAAATTCCCAAATCCATACCTCTCATGGTCTCTCCTCTGTGGAATTTGCCCCAGGTTCTGTGTTCCCTCTCCTCTTAGCCCTAAAGGAAAGTTAAAAGTCTTCTCTTAACAAAAGCAGCATTATAGTAAATTGCAGACCCCAAGATAACCCCATTGCTCCCTAGGGCAGCCTGAGGACATTCTATTGGCAGCTAATGGTTTCCATGTAGCCAGGAGAATAAGATAATGGCTTATTCTCCAACTTTTTCCCCTTAAAATTCCTCTTTGTGAGCAGGTTAATTCGATTTTTTTCTTATAAGAATGTGATTTGATACACATGCACACACATACACCAAATTCTGGAAACTTCTCTTCTTCCTCCCCTCTTTGTTTCATGTTTTCTTAGCAGACAATTAAAAAGAATTGGTTCACAACTTTCTTTAAAGATGATTGTGGGTTTTCAGCTGAGCAGTCTTCTAAAAATGGAAGTATTGTGTTTGTGTTTAGGAAGTAGGTGCCTGTATGTGATGTGGTCCGTTTGGAAGTCTATCTTCTTGTTCCATAAATGATGAAGGCTCTTGTCTGCATTTCCCCCCTCATCCATTTTAAGGACTTGAGCGTCCTTGGCAAAAGTAACTCTGTGTCTGCGTGTGTCTGCATCTATGTGTACTTGCCCTGCTTAATAGAGTAAGAAGAATCATAACAAATGTGGCTAGTTTGGGCATCTTTCACAACGCTGCAACTCTTGGCCTTAAGTGTACTGTATGGTGAGTGTCTTGGGACTTTTTTCACCCCCCCCCATTCAAAGAGGATGGGGTTTGTGAGTGCAGCTTGTGGAGATCTGCTGTTCTGTGCTACATTTTTAATTTTGGGTGTTTTTTTTTAACCCCCTGAACTAAGAGATGAAAAGTTTGTGGAATTACAAAAAAAGAGAGATGGATAAAGGAAAGCAAAGGAAACTGGTTATAGAATAGTGGCAAGTTGAAAATGAATGTCTGTGACCCACATTTGTTCATTTTCCTTATTCCTTACCTCTTTTTTTGGTGGGGGGTGAAGGGCAGACCTGTCTGCTAAATGGATAGGATTGTAGCCCTCAGGGATCAAATAATTGGACCAAACTGTGAAAAATTAAGACGTCTAAGGAACATGAGGTCTTTTTATTACAAGTCTTGTAATTGCACCAGACTAAGAGTTGGCCTGTAAAGGTAGACGTTGCATTGAAATAACTAAACAAACAACTGAGTTGCACTCATAGGAAGCTTTAGGAAACATAGGAAGAAAGTATAATTACGTTTGGCTATTTGCTAGGCTACCTGACATCTCTCTGTGGCTAATTATCTGAAGGTGTTTCAGGAGTGTTGGCATCCAATCCCAAGAACACTCATGTTAACAGATCTAGATGGTGGACTGTGGTCCCAATCAACCCAAGCCCAAATCCAGTTTAGTTCCAGAGTTCCAGACATAAAAAAAGTTGCTGTTAAAGATTGCTCAACAATTTTGCATATTTAAGCTGAAACTGTAACACAGCTGAATGTCCACCGATGACTTGGAACCTGTGTTATGTCTTCCTTGAGTGGTGCAAAGGGATTTGATCTCCAGGTGTGTTACCTTTATAGTAGTATTTCTAAAGTTTGCAGTTACCTTTATAGTGGTATTGCTAATGTTTGCAGTTACCTTTATAGTGGTATTGCTAAAGTTTGCAACCAAGTGATGTTTAGGATTGGGAAGTTGATTCTATTCAGAATAAAGGTTCAAAAAGCTCATGTGCACTTTAGCTTCTAAGTAGATATAGTACCAGTAGAAGGGAATATTTTTAGCTCAGGGTTGAACTGTAGGGTTCTTGTTGCTCTCTGAGCTTGGTGATTTTCTTGCAGATGTTTCATTACCCAACTAGATAACCTCATCAGTGCATAAGTACACAAGTACATACAGAGTTGCAACTTGGTACTACATACATTGAGTTGGAATAAGGCTCACTGAACTTTGTATGTCTTTATGTTGGACGCAGCAACTCTGAGATAATAGATTTATATTTTGCAGTGCACAAGGCAGAAAACAGAAATATTAGACAGTAAATCTTGTTGGACCTCAATAATTAAATGTAGACTATGTTGTCTTTGCTGTAATATATCTTGGGCATTATATTTTGAGTGGATTTTTTTGGAGGTGGGAGAAATGGTTTACATGCTGTCCAGAGCCATTGAGAGTTGTTTGGCATACAAATATAATAACAGTTACAATAATTAAACATGGTTCTGTGTGTATAACCTCTGTTTTTACTGTTGCAGAATAGCTTTGCTACATTATTAAACCTTGAAAAAATATCTATATTTGGAAGATGGAAGTATGTAATATGTGGAAACTAAAGTACAATAGCCAAACATCCTGTTAAAGCTTTGCTTTTTCTCCCCTTCTTTTTATTTGCTACGTAATCATTTTCCAAATTGAACAAAAAAGTTTGTTCGTGGACTGCTGCATGAAGAAAACAATGTACAACATGAACACCAATGTCCAGGTGGTTCACAGCTATGATTGTATGAATTGCATCCATCCATTGGGTGGTTTGCTGTCCACATAGCATAACCATTCGTAAACTTTTTCTCATTTTATTTGTTAATGAAAAAAAACAGTAACAAGTTATTAGAAATAAAGGGGAATGGTTTTTCCTGGAAAAACTAAAGGGGATGTTTTTTTTTTTTTTTACAACTTCATTGGAATGACTAAAGCTAAGAATTGTAGGAGTTGCAATTCTAGGAATAAGGAGGAGGACCTGGATTTTGAAAAGTTATAGGGAAAATAGAAAGTTCCTTGCATTTTCAACTAGGAAGTTCAGGACTTTTGCTATAAAATGTGCATGGAAGATATTATAAAAATGAGACCTTCACATGAAACAGAGGCATGAAGTTTTGTTTTACGGCAAGGCTTTTCAACCAGTGGTACGGGCACCACCTGTGGTACATTGGCACCTGGCAGGTGGTACGCGACCATCCTAGAAAAGTGGTAGTGGGGGAGGGGAATGAGCTGAACTGATGGCAGCACCGCACAAGCCTGAGTGAGAGATGGCTGGAGCTGCAGGGCTGGCGGGGCTCAGCGGAAGCGCCAGGATCAGCGTCAAACTCCAGCTGTAGCCCGGCGCTGATCCTGGCATTTCTGCTGAGCCCTGAAGAAGCACCAATCAGCTGGAAAGCAGCACTGATCCTGGTGCTTCTGCTGAGCCCAGAAGAAGCGCTGATCAGCTGGAAAGCAGCACGGATCCTGACGCTTCTGCTGAGCCCTGAAGAAGCGCCAATCAGCTGGAATGTTGCAGCATCTCCAGGGTCTTGTGATTTACATTCAGATGCTTGGCAACTAATTCATATTTATGACGGTCACAGTGTCCCAGGGTCATATGAAGTGACCAAAACCTGCTGCAACCACCCAGCAGATGGGGGGGGGGAAATAAAAACCAAACACCCCCCCCACCCCACCCCCACTGCCAATCCTCAACAGAAATGCTCACAACAATGCAAACCTCGGACAGGAGGAAGAGCACGGCCAGGTGGGCAGGCAGGTGTCTTGCTCGGCTGTGGCTTGGGGGGCACTTTTTTCAGTGCCATTGTAACTTCGAACAGTCACTAAGCAAACTGTTGTAAGTCGAGGACTACCTGTACTTTATCACTTTTTTCCTTTTTTTTTTTTTTTGGTCATCAAGTTTTTGACACCTTGCTAGGCGACTGGTGGTCCTCGGATGTTGCTATATCCTAAAAGTGGCACAATGGGTGAAAAGGTTGAAAAGCCCTGTCTTACGGCATGTTTTAACTTCTTAACTGTGTGTCAGCTTAACAGGATGGTTTTATTGTGGACCTTTGCAACCCAGTTAAGTTTGCTAAGGAAGAAGTAACAGAAGGAATTAACAGAAGGAATAGAACAATCCCTGAGAGTAGAGGAGGAGGTAAGGGAAGAAGTGAACAATAACTTCAGTTGGATCTTCTTAGGGGTAGCAATCTCACCTGAAGCCAGTGGTAAAAGTATCAGAATTGGACAGCTTTATTAAGAATAAGGATTCCACCTTTAGAGGATGGGACCTTGACTTTTCAAAAATGCATCCTCAATATAAGTCCATATTTGAGGAGTCCTCGGCTCTCTTTCAGCTGGGGTGTTTTCTTGCAGACATTTCATTACCCTTCTCCCTTCTAGCACTGATGTTGCCTAGTTTGGGTCATGAAATGTCTGCAAGAAAACATCCAAGGTCAAACGAGCACTAAGGACCTCTTCATGTCAACCCTGAGGTACAAATATTCTCCTTTTTAAGTCCATATTTTTCTCACACAATCACTAATGGGTCAACAAAGCCAAACAAAAGGCTTGTTTTTCTTCCTTTTGATTGTGACTTGTCTTACAACTTTAACTTTTAACTTTAACTTTTATTAGATTTCTATGCCGCCCTTCTCCTGGGACCCAGGGCGGCTTACAACAATAATACAATAAAAAATTAAATTACAATAAAAATCAACCATCCTATCCAAAAACACATTCATTCAGTCCAAAACACATTCATACAGCATATAATCACAATCGGTATACAGTCACTGATGGAGGGACATTCCTAGGCCCCGGGGCAGAGTATAGTTCATATGCCCCAAGCCTGTCGGCATAAATAAGTCTTCAATAGTTTCCGGAAAGCTAGGAGGGAGGAAGCAGTGCGAACCTCTGTGGGAAGCTGGTTCCAGAGGGCTGGGGCAGCAATGGAGAAGGCCCTTGCCCTAGGCCCCGCCAGATGGCATTGCCTAATAGACGGGACTCGTAGGAGGCCACCCCTATGCGCCCTAACTCGTAGGAGGCCAACCCTATGTGCCCTAGCTTGGATCAGTTGGTGTTCCATTCTCCTGTTCCTTTCTTTCAACACCCAGAGTTGAGTTTTGACCATTGTTTGGTAATTGAAACTCACAGTGGTATCGGACCTTCTTGCAGCAAAGGTAAATTGCTGGATGATCAGAAGATCTTCTCTGGAGGACCCCAGCTTCTTTGCCACCTGTCAACTCGCTAAATTTGGTCTTGAAATGTGACTGGAGAAAAATAATGAAAGCATGGGTCCTGTTTTGATGGATTGATAGTATAGAATAGAATTCTTTACTGGCCAAGTGTGGTTGGACACACAAGGAATTTGCCTCCGGGGCAGAGGTTTTCTATATACATATAAACAACAAAGTGATAAGTCATAAATTATAAATCGTAAGATAGAACAACAATTGATAAATCATAATATACCAATAGGAGACGGTAGTACGGAAGATGAAAAGATGAGAAAGATGAGAAGATAACAAGGATAATAACAGCAATACAGAAGAAAGTGCTGTAGGAGTTAGATATTTACCTAGCAGTGTGATGGCCTGGGAGAAGAAACCATCTTTGTGTTGAATTGTGTTGGCATGCAATGTCCTGTAGTGATATCTTGAGGGGAGAAGTTGGAATAGAGTAGAGTAGAGTAGAGTAGAGTAGAGTAGAATAGAATAGAATAGAATAGAATAGAATAGAATAGAATAGAATAGAATAGAATAGAATAGAATAGAATAGAATAGAATAGAATAGAATAGAATAGAATAGAGCTTGGAAGGGACCTTGGAGGTCTTCTAGTCCAACCCCCCGTTCAGGCAGGAAACCCTATACCAGTGGTTCTCAACCTGTGGGGTTCTCAACCCCATTTGGGGTCGAATGACCATTTCACGGGGGTTGCCAAACAATGGCAGCCCGCCATTTCCCCCCCTTTTCCTTAGCTGTGCTACTCCCTCTTATTTTATTGGCTTTTGAAAACCAATAGAATAGACTCTCTTGAATAGAGTCTAGTTCTATTGGCTTTCAAAAGCCAATAGGAATTGTCCAGGCTCTCTGCCCTGCTGAGCCCGCCAAAAGTCCCAGTCTGCAAACGGTGCTGCAAGTTATCTGCAGCGAAGGCGAGCTGTCTGGAAGTTTCCACCCCTCCCTGCTGAGCAACCACTAAAAATGTAAGTAAAAGAGGGCCAGGGGTGGGAGGTGGGAGGCCGGCGGGTGCAGGGAGGGTTGCTGGCGCGCGTGGGGCCCGGCGGGTACCTTACCTCCCTTGGGCTGGGCCAGCTGATGGCCCAGCCGATGGTTGCCCTGCGCCGTCGCTGCCCCTTGCCAGCTACGCCTTGGCCGGCGCAGGGGGCGGCACCACGCATGCGCAGCGCTCCCGGGCAGGGAAATACAGGTAGTCCTCAACTTATGACTGGTTGGGGGTCGGGGCATTAAAAAGGTTGAGAACCACTGCCCTATACCATTTCAGACAAATGGCTGTCCAGTCTCTTCTTAAAAACCTCCAGTGATGGAGCACCCACAACTTCTTGAGGCAAGTTGTTCCACTGATTAATCGTTCTCACTGTCAGGAAGTTTCTCCTTAGTTCCAGGTTGTTTCTCTCCTTGATTAGTTTCCATTTGTTGCTTCTTTCCTGCCTTCAGGTGCTTTGTGGCAGCCCCTCAAATACTGGATTACTGCTATCATGTTGCCCCTGTTTCTTCTTTCCTTTAGACTAACCCAAGTCCTGCAGCCGTTCTTCGTATGTTTTAGTCTCCAGGCCTTTGATCATGGATCATAGTTTATGTCCAGGATATGAGGGGTCTGTAGATATTTTCTCGGCCCTCTTTCTGGCTCATGCAGTGTACAGGTCCTCCATGGAAGGTAGGCTATACATGTAGGAAAAGAAATCTTCAGAAGTTGTTTATTTATTTAAAAAAAATACTCCTATCAGGTGATGTGGACAGCTGGCAGCTTAATTGGTTGCCATAGTCCACGTTTCCATGGAAATAATTGAGAAGCAATAAATAAGGAGATTTAAGGTCACAGGTACAGTGACCTAAGACAGGGAGAAAATGATTTGAAATTAAAATCGTTGCTTCAAATGCACACCTCTGGCTTCTCGCTTTGCTGAAAAATATATTTTTCTTTGGTCAATTTTACAGGTTGGGTATCAGCATAATAAGAGGGAGTTTCTTCATTTCTTCCTGTGTTTTTCCCTTCCCATCTGTTATAAATGACATTGCTAAAGTTAAAAATGAAGGTTACGTGCGCCAGGGAAACAGCAAAGAAGTTAAGAGAAGACATTTTAAAAGGCTGGTAATTCCCTTTTTAAAAATTGTGTGAAATGACTCTCACTGCCCAACTGATGTTGTCCATTAACTATTCATAACTAGGATCCTTTTTTCTTCCAAAATACTCATTCAGGCTGACAGACGCAGGAATTATAGTATCGGTATCCATTCACTTTGATTGATAGTTATGGAAATATTTCCTTAAAACGTTTTGAAATTGAATTGAATAGGTTGACTTGCACTAACGCTGCGTAATTTGTGTATTTATTTGTTTGCTCGATTTATATCCTGCCTTTTCTCTCGTTCAGGCTGCTATTTGTAGAATTCTTACCTCCATACATAAAGCTGATGTATATTGTTAATGTATTAATACGTATGTATTTTGAAAAAAAAAAAGACTTTTTCATTAATTTTTACTTGCAAGCGTATACCCAACGTTGGTCAACACCATTTAATCATTATGCAGATTTGTAGTATTGTATAGCTATCAGCATTACTATTACATTATTTGGTAGTTTGTCCTTTTTTGGATTGCTAGCCATAGTATGATAAATTGTTCATGATGTTAACAATTGTCTTCTAAACCAACATCAAAAGTTTAAGTATCTTGAAGGAAGGTGTAATTAAAATCAGTCGTAATTTTGAATCCAACTAGTTATTGGATGAATTGAGACCTCAAAAGGTCTCCCAACAGAGTCTTCACTGGAAAAAAACAACATTTTGGAGTTGTATTATCTTCCCAATTTTGTGTTGTAGGCCATTGATATTATTCCCAGCAGCTTTTTCTGAATTCATATCCTTGATTGCTTGAAGCTGTTGCAGCTTACTCAAATATGAAAGTCAATTAAACCCATTTTATTGAATGTTGCTGGTGATTTTTTTTTTCACCAAACATTGAAATACTTCCATATGTAGAGTTGGAGAGAAATCAAATAGAGTCAATTGATTTTAAATCCAAGATATAGCTTTACATACTTACCTCAGGTTCCAGTAGTGTTTAATGTGGACGAATAGTTGGGAACCTAACTATTTTACAGTGAAAGAAGGAAGGAAGGAAGGAAAGGAAGGAAGGAAGGAAGGAAGGGAGAAAGGAAGGAAGGGAAATGAAGAAAAGGGAAGAGAACAGAAGAGAAGGAGAAAGGGAAAGAAGGAAGGAAGGAAGGAAGGAAGGAAGGAAGGAAGGAAGGAAGGAAGGAACGAAAAGGATAAAGCTCAGATTTAGCATTGTGCTTGAAACACACTGTCACTTCAGTTTTTTAATTTTGGGGGTAGCAGGCTTGGCAAAATATGCTGATAGAAAGCTTGATTTACAGCTTATCCTTCTCAAAAAAACAAAAAACCCCATCCCAACAAGAGTTGCCCTTAGCTTCTGAAAACTGTCAAGCTAGGTGGTTTCCTGCTTCAACAACCGCAACACAACCACGGTAATAATGATGATGCTCAAAACGTCATCGGTTGCTCTTTTCCAATTAACGGATCGCGTGTAAAGAAAACAGTGTTTTGTCTATCTCTCTGAGCTGAGCTTGATTTTTTTTTTTAATGTCTTCTGGAAAGAGTTTCTTTTTGTCTTGATTGATGTCAAGTATGAAAGCATGATCGTAATATCCTTTTGAAAGCTATTGTATTGTCAGCTCTAACTGACAGCGGGAGGCCCTCCTAGTGGTATAGATTAGCCCTGTAGAAATACTGACATTTTCTTTGTTAGACTGCTGTTGTTCGGCTCGCAAAGTCAATTATACAATGTCGAAGCTCAGTGGCTGAGTTGACGCTGGAAGTAACAGTGTCTTTTATCTTTTCCCTTCTTCATCTTCATATATATATATATCTTTTAAAATACTAAAAATGTGAATCCTGGGCATTATGTTAACCAAATAAAAGAAAAAAAAAGTATATATATATCCTGGTGTTCCATTTTTTCTTTTATTTGGTTAGTTTAGGTTAGCAATTGATGGCTAAGGGTATTGAAGCTGCCTGCATATATATATATGTAGGTCTTTGGTTATTGGTTATTCAGGTTTTCTCCTGCGTAAAATTGGAAGTGTCTTGGCGATGTTTCAACAAAGTCCCATTCATCATCTTCAGGCTGGTGTTTTCGGCTTCGTGCTTCTAGGATCAATGTGTGATCGTACCTGTTTCTTCCTTTTAAAAATGAAAACACTTCCAATTTTACGCGGGACAAAACCCGAATAACCAAAGACCTACATACAAACACCCGCGAAAACCTCAGAAAACATATATATGTGTGTGTGTGTGTGTGTGTTTATATATATGTATATATATATGTATTTGTATGTATATATATACATATATATATACATATATATGTGTGTGTATGTTTATATATATGTATGTGTATATATATATACCGGTATATGTATGTATGTACTCTGTGTGTGTGTGTGTGTGTGTGTGTGTGTGAGAGAGAGAGAGAGAGAGAGAGAGAGAGAGAGAGAGAGAGAGAGAGAGAGAGAGAGAGAGAGAGAGAGGGATTGAAATGACACCCTCTCCTTTCTGAATATCATAGATTAAATTTGCAATTGGAAAATGAGCCATCCAGGTTTCACTTCGGATGCAGAGGTGAGGGGCTCTTCTGCGCCCCTCTGACTGTTGACAGCATGTTCACAAGCTAGGTAAGAAATTCCAGATTTGTAGGGTCCCTTTGTCTTATTTTATTTTTGCTATCAGTCAGAGTTGTAAGAAGTTTTCCTTTGGGGATTTTTTTGGCAGGAGAGAGTCTGCAGCTTCCTTGATTATTAACTGGAATTTGCGATTTGTGTGTGGCATGCTTTTAATTTCCCTTTACCTAAGATAATTCCTCTTGTTTTTTTTTAAGCAGTGCATATTAGAAAAACGTGTAGGGGTAAAAGAAGGGAATTTCCACGGGCACAAATTGTGAAGTGGGCATAGATTTATAAATCAAACAGTATACAATTCAAGATGCTCATTTTTTTCCCTCCCTCCTTCCTTCCTTCCTTCCTTCCTTCCTTCCTTCCTTCCTTCCTTCCTTCCTTCCTTCCTTCCTTCCTTCCTTCCTTCCTGAGAGAGAGAGGGAGGGAGAAAAAAAAAGATCTTGCAACGAATTGCTAGCAGAAGATGCTTTTTCCCTTCTCCTTTTTCCCCCTAATCTTGCCTCTGTTCTAAAAAAAAAAAAAAAATGTGTGTAATGATGGTAGCAGAGAAAGCATCACTCACCACCAAATTGCCTTAAATAACAAGTATCTGGTGGAACAATCCCCTCATTGGGAACCCTAATTGTGGGATTTGTAAATTACTATTCTAAGCTAATAGACAAAAAGATTCCAGAGTTCCCAGTAATTTGTCAGGATTTATTTTGTTTCTCTTCAATAATTGGAAATTAATGTCTTGAAGTGAAAACAGATGTTCACGCCACGTTTCAATTGGGTAGAGGCAAAGAAGAAGAAGAAAAAAACAAACACAACAAGCAGAAGATGGCTTTGTATACGCGCATCTTCCTGATCTGTAACAGAGTTGATGTGAGGCTAATGAAGCTTCTGGTCTCACCCGACTGATGGATAGAATATAAACTTAATTAACCTATAAGTAAAATGAATAATCTCAGGGGAACATAAATTGCATCGTTTTATCGTGCGCGCGGTAATTCTTGTTTCATTTATATAATTAAAAAAAAAAGGCCCTCCGTTTGAAAATGGCTTTTACTTGCCAAATATGGAAGAGGGGGGAAATCACATGGGGCTAAGATTTCATGTTCCTTGTTTGCTTTGGGCACTGTTGTGTCGTCCATTCAACCGCTACAATTGTTACATCTGCTTGATTGGCTTAGCGTGAACCCAGTGATAATAGCTTCTTCAACAACCAAATTTTATTTTAAACCATCGCTTAATATAGTGTGGGAAGCCAGTCTTTGTACGGTGTTGCCTCAACACGATTCAACACAAACAAGACTGACTGGCTAATGTAAAGTTATCCTGGTTTGTCAGAAGCTTCTGTCGGTTTGTAGTGGAAGAGTGTTAGCTTTTCTTGGTTGGGTTGGTTGACCCATTGTCTTGCCAATTTGTTGGATTTCAACTGCCACAATTCCCAGTTAGCACCTCTCTTGGCTTGAGAGTGGATTAAACCAATTAATGGGAAGGTAGAACCGGTGACAAATTCATCAGAGTGAAAAGATGGGACCTTCAGATCCCAAATAATGTATCTTTAAATGTGATATTTTGGAGAACAACACATGGAAGAGATGAAAACAAGATGGGGTCAACCTATTCTCCATCAGAAGGCAGGTCAGGAAGCAGTGGATGGAAGCTAAGGAGAAATTTCCTTAACTGTGAGAACAATCAACCAGTGGAAAAAACTGCCTCCAGAAGTTGTGGGTGCTCCAACACTGGGTTTTTAAAGAGATTGGACAACCATTTATCTGAAATGGCATAGGGTTTTCTGCTTGAGCAGGGGGGTTGGACTAGAAAGGGGTCTTCAAACTTGGCCCTTTTGCGACTTGTGGACTTCAACTTCCAGAATTCCTCAGCCAGGCACGCTCTTATTCCACTCTCTTATTCTGTTATTCTGAATGAAAGGAACCCTGAGAAGAGTATGAATAATGCTCTTCCTTCTCGTCCTGCACTTCCTCTGTGCTTATAATGCTTGTCTTAATGTGTATGTATCCTGTTTGTTGATATGACATGGTGGTGTTGTGTAGTTGCTGTTGTGCTGCATGATTTGATGTTTGAGAGTGAATGTCTCTCTCTCTCTCTCTCTCTCTCTCTCTCTCTCTCTCTCTCTCTCTCTCTCTCTCTCTCTCTCTCCCTCCCTCCCTCCCTCCCCCCTCCCTCCCTCCCTCCCTCCCTCCCTTCCTTCATGGAAATTCATGCAATGAAGCAGTTCAAGAGCTTCAATTCCAAAGTTCTAAGTATTTGTCTTTGGACTTAACGTCATGTGCAACCTCAGTTATTGTGGTGTGCAAATAATGGCTTATAGCTTAATACATCGTGTGAACCCAGCCAATTGCGGCTTGCTTGTTAACTAAACATTTGTGCTAAATTAGCAAACTGTAAGTGATTTCAGCCTGCAAATCCAGCTGAGCTTTTTTGGGGGTGCAATTTGCTTAGAAAATCAAGTGTTGCAGCTAAACAGCGCAACAATTGAATGGTGCGTGAGCCTTCTTAAGTGCCTTCAATTAATTGTATATGATGTGTTAAGATACTTCTCCCCCCCCCCCCCCGTGAAATGATTGTTCTACCTCAATGTGTAAACTCCTTAAAAAAAGGAAAAGAAAAAAAGAAAGTAATTTAAATTTTGTCTTTTGTTACCTGGCATGAATTATTTTTGAAATGTTGTTGTTATTCATCCTGCTGTGAGTTTATCTCTTCCGTTGATCCTAATTAAATAAAACATACTGTTGTTCTCCAACTCCATATTGAACTGAATTCCCTGCTTTTATGCTTAGGAATGGCTGTGAAGTGGGGGTCTCTCTCTTTCTGTCTAGGGGGTGGATAGGATCCTGTTAACCATTTGTGTTCAGATTTTTATTTTCAAAGGGATTGGTTGAAATTGGGGGTAGCTGAAATGGCAAACATTTTATCGAGGTTTTGGAGAGCTATGTCAAAACAAGGGCTTAATGTTAACGTAATTTCAGTTTGGGAATATAAACCAGGGGTCTTCAAACTTGGCCCTTTTATGACTTGTGGACTTCAACTCCAGAATTCCTCAGCCAGCGTGCCTGGCTGAGGAATTCTGGGAGGGGTCTTCAACTTGGCCCTTTTATGACTTGTGGACTTCAACTCCCAGAATTCCTCAGCCAGCGTGCCTGGCTGAGGAATTCTGGGAGGGGTCTTCAAACTGGCCCTTTTATGACTTGTGGACTTCAACTCCCAGAATTCCTCAGCCAGTGTGCTTGCTGATGAATTCTGGGAGTTGAAGTCCACAAGACATAAAAGGGCCAAGTTTGAAGACCCCTGATATAAACAGTCCTCAGCTTACGATTACAATTGGTATTGGAATTTTGGTTGTAAGTTGGTGTGCAGTCCTAAGTCGAATCACCATGTGACCGGATCTGATTTTACAACCATTTTTACAGAAGTTGTAAAGTAAACGATACGGTCATTAAGCAAATTTCCCCGCTTCCCCGATGGAATTTTTTTGCCATTTTTTTTCCCCGGAAACTGGCAAAAAAAAAAAAAAAGGGTTGCAAACCACAATCATGGCACTTCAGAATGCTACAACTGGATGTAAAAGTAAAAAGTGACTGAATTGCAATCACGTCACCACAATCTTAAGTGCAAGTACGGGTTGTAGAGCAGGGTCCCCAACCCCCGTTCTGTGGACCGGTACTGGGCCACGGCATGCCAGCAACCGGGCCGCACAAACAAACAAAGCCCCATCTGTGGGATGCAGGCAGCACACAAAACCACGCACTCTCCATTCTGTGGAAAACCTCTCTCCATGGAACCAGTTCCAGGTGCCTCAAAAGTTGGGGACCTGTGTTGTAGAGCACTGTTTTTAAAGCCATTCTAACTTTGAGCTGTCATTAAATGAACAGTTATAAGTCACTGAATGGTTGTAAGTCAAGGGCTACCTTTTCATGAAGTTCTTAAATTTTGAGGGTTTTTTTTTTTTTTACATTTGTTAAGGAAATTGTGGAATTAACCCCATTAATTAGGATAGATCCCTATCTTGTAAAGAGAAATGAGTCCGGGATTAGCTTCAGGCATGCTAGTAAAGTCGAATGGTGTGTGATTCTTCTTGAGTGTCTTGTTGTTTTGGTATCCCTCAGTCTTAAGTATAGACTAACAGTCAATCATTCAGAATAGAGCTGGAAGGGACCTTGGAGGTCTTCTAGTCCAACCCCCTGCTCAAGCAGGAGACCCTGTACAATTTGAGACAAGTGACTTTCCAGTCTCTTTGTAAAAACCTCCAGTGATGGAGCACCCAGAACTTCTGAAGGCAAGCTGTTCCATTGGTTAATTGTCCCCACTGTTAAGAAGTTTCTCCTTAATTCCAGGTTGCTTCTCTCCTTGACCAGTTTCCATCCATTGTTTCTTGTCTACCATGGCTGGCTGAGAATTCTGGGGGGGGGGGTTTTGAAGTCCATGAGTCGTAAAGTTGGCAAGGTTGGAGATCGGGGTTCTAGAGAAGACTTCAGGGTTCATCTTCTCTGAGAAGGAGGCCAAGATTTGGGCTCATGTAACTGCAAGTCGGAAGATATTCCAAAGGGCTGGGGTTGCCAATGAGGAACAATGCCTCTGAGCATCACACACATACATCATCTCCCCCAAATGGTGCTTCTTCTCTCAGTACAGTTGCAATTTTTGGTGAGATGCAATTTTGGAGGAAACCAGGAGCCAAGTCATAAAGGCCCTTTAAATTATACCTAGATGCTAATAAAGAACTGAGGCAGTATTGCATCCTGCTCTAAGAAACTTCCTGGTGGGTCTTGAAGGCAGCCCCAAGTAGAGCATGTTGCAGTAGTCAAGTAGGGAAGAGGGCATGAGTCCTTGAAGCAAGGTCCTCTCACCCCAGGTATGACCACAAGGGCAACCAAAAGCTCCCATGGCCACCTTCTCATCTATTTCTCAGCAGCAACCATGAGTTTGGGACTTGCTCCCACAGGGAGGCTATCTTCCCATCGCCCATCCCATCAAAGTCATCACTGGGGCTGAAAGATAGGCAGCAACCCTACCTCAGCAGGGTTCAATTTCAGTCTATATTCCATCTTCTCCCATGACAGGATGTTGCTATTGCAGCACAACTGGGGTCTTGATACACAGTTGGGTGTCATTGGCACATTGATGATAACGCAAGCGATAAAGTAGTGCCAGTAAGTAGCACAGCTAACCCTAGTTGAAAGATCATAGATTTTGACAGTTGCTTTGAACTTTCTTCAAAGTTCCAGATCCAGCTTTATCTTTTGTATGATCTGATTAATATTTTTTCTTTGGCTTCTAGGCTGCATCAAAGAGACTCTAATGGGTACCAATTTTCTTGACTCTCTCATCTTAGTCAAAATGAAATCCTTTTGAGTCACAGACATGAAACAAATTGTGACTTTAAAGAAACATTTATTCCTTAAGTTGCTGTGTGATGCATGCTGGCATCAGTTGTGTTAATACAGCCTAGTTCTAATTTATTTAGATATTTATTAAAATTAAGAGGTGAGAGTGGAATAAAACCTGACATGGATTTTTGTGCTTACTGTGATTGCACTATGGAGAGATTCTATTCTATTCTATTCTATTCTATTCTATTCTGTTCTGTTCTGTTCTGTTCTATTCTATTCTATTCTATTCTATTCTATTCTATTCTACTCTACTCTACTCTACTCTACTCTACTCTACTCTACTCTACTCTACTCTACTCTACTCTACTCTACTCTACTCTACTCCACTCCACTCCACTCACTCCACTCCACTCCACTCCACTCCACTCCACTCCACTCCACTCCATTCCATTCTATATTCTATTCTATCATTATTCTATTCTATTAATTCTATCATTATTCTATCATTCTATTCTATTCTACTCTACTCTACTCTTCTCTACTCTACTCTAGTCCTATTCTATTCTATTAATTCTATCATTATTCTATTCTATTCTCTATTCTCTAATCTATCATTCTATTCTATTAATTCTATCATTATTCTATTCTACTCTATTAATTCTATCATTATTCTATTCTATTCTATTCTATTCTATTCTATTCTATTCTATTCTATTCTATTCTATTCTATTCTATTCTATTCTATTCTATTCCATTATTCTATTCTATTCTATTCTATTCTATTCTATTCAATTCTATTCTATTCTATTCTATTCTATTCTATTCTATTCTATTCTATTCTATTCTATTCTATTCTATTCCATTCCATTCCATTCCATTCCATTCCATTCATTATTCTATCTATTCTATTCTATTCTATTCTATTCTATTCTATTCTATTCTATTCTATTCTATTCTATTCTATTCTATTCTATTCTATTCTATTCTATTCTATTCTATATGTTTCAGTAGAATGGTGGTTTGTTACGACATCTGCCAGGATAATGTTAATGTCTTTTGATTTCAGTATATGAAATTAGTAGCAGGCATTAAAAAAAAAAGGTTGCATGATTGTTCCTGTGCAATTTTCCTGGACTCCTCTCTGTTTACAATTGCCACGAATGAGCCCATAGGCATCTTTCAACGTGGAGGCTGAACTACCCACAAATACTCAGTTTTATGGGTGTAGTTAACCTTTCAAATCCTAACTCTTAAAGGGGGGGGGAGACCTGAGGAAATCCTGATTTACTTGTCTAACTGGCCCAGATCCACTTTTCACCCTTGCTCAAGAGGAGTCCTGTCAGAGCGAATGCAGAAAGTCCTCGACTTAGAACAATTTACTTAGTGACTGTTCAAAGTTACAACAGCACTGAAAAAAAAATGAGATGACCGTTTTTCACGCTTAAGGCCTTTGCGGCATCCCCACAATCACGTGATCAAAATCCAGATGCTTGGCAACTGACTTGTGTTTATGACAGTCATGTGTCCTGGGGTCATGTGACCTGACAAGCCAAGTCAAGGAGGAAGCCAGATTCACTTAACAGCCATGCTAGCCGACATCCTCCTAGCTCAGGGATTCTCAACCTTGGCAACTTTAAGACTTGTGGACTTCAACTCCCAGAATTCCTCAGCCAGCTGAGGAATTCTGGGAGTTGAAGTCCACAAGTCTTAAAGTTGCCAAGGTTGAGAACCCCTGTCCTAGCTCAAGAGAATTCCCATCTCAAATTCAGGCACAACTTCATTCCTGCCTGGTCTGTGAAGCCTCTGAACTTGTTGAACCCTCCCCGCGTCCTGTGATCAAAATCCAGACGCTTGGAAACTGGCATGTACTTATGACTGTTGCAGATGCTGAATTCACGTGATCCCCTTTTGTGACCTTCTGCAAATGCAGTCAATGGGGAAGCTAGATTCACTCAACCACCCTGTCACTAACTCAATGACTGAAATGATTGACGACTGCTTGATCTGTGGTGTGTCTGAATTGAGTCAATTTCATTGAGCGAACAGGCGAGATGATTCAGTTTCCGCCTCTCCGAAATATCCCCCCCCCCCCCCGCATTCAGCTGGAGACTTCTTTTCAATTAAACCGGCATTCTTGCCTTCCCAAATGCAACTTTCATTTGCTAATTTGCTTACTTTAAGTGTTTTGTTTGATTAAGTGCTTTTCATTGCTTTCTATTCAAAGGAGCAACGTGGCCCCTTTCAGAGAAATGGAAAACAAGC
>JARGCV010000066.1:5000-40000 GCA_034064705.1 Bothrops alternatus
AGATAGATAGATAGATAGATAGATAGATAGATAGATAGATAGATAGATAGATAGATGATGGATGGATGGATGGATGGATACATAGATACATAGATACATAGATAGATAGACAGACAGACGATAGAGAGAGATAAAGAGATAAAGAGAGAGAGAGGAAGGAAGGAAGGAAGAAAGAAAGAAAGGAAGGAAGGATAGAAGGAAACATATGGAAAGATAGAGATAGAAAGAGATAGAGAGACAGAGACCCAGAGAGAGAAATAAAAGAAAATACTTGTAGATCAGGGTTGAGATGATGATCATGGTGATCATGATCTTGATGCCTAGTAATGAATTATCCCAACCAAGAGAGCACCAATCAGATAGAAAGTGATAAGAGATAGCTAGCTAGATGATAGGGACAGACAGAGAGATAGACAAACAGATCCCCATTCAAACTGACTACATAGAAGTTAAAGTTTCTTTGGTCATCATCTTACTCCCCCCCTCCTCCACTTTTCTCCAATTAAATTTTGCTACCAAATTCCTATTCCTTATTTTACTTGCTACCAAACTTCTATAACTTATTCTACTTGCTCTTTCAGTTGTTACTGTTGTTTTGGGCCGGGGTAGTGGAGTTGTATCATCACAACAAAGTATGGCTTAATTTTCATTATTTCTCCCTGTGGCTCAGAGCCAGATGGTTGTATATTTTTTTAAGAAAATCAAAAACAAAAATACCATCTTAGAAATGTTTTTCCTGAATCTATACAGAATGAAATAGCACTTCTCACGCTGATATTTTAGAATAATCTCACCATACGACACAGTCACTTTGGAGTGGGATGAAGTGGAAACATTATGCCCCCGGCATGAATAATTTAGCAGAGTTGTTCTCTCCTTCTTGGTTAATTGTATTAACTGTATTAAGACACACCAGCTGCAATTAATTAACACTTTAATTAGAATTTTAGGAGAACTACATTATGCAATGCTTTCTTTGTGATACTAATCAGTGATCACAAGAATAACCAATAGCAATAGAGCAAAGGTACAGTTATTTATCTCTGCTGTCACAATTTCTTGGAATATTTCATTTATCATTATTTAGAAGAACTGAGGACCATAATGGGAGCTGTTTCTAGTTAAAAGCAAAACAAGTACAGTATAATAGCTAGCAGTGCTTTCTTTCCAAACATATGAAAGAAATGCATGGATAGAATGCATTTCTAATGCATTCCTGTAACATGTTTGTAAATGATTCTATTTCTTTACCCCAAAACAATCACATGGATTTTAACTTTAAAAAGAAAATAAAAAGATAAACCATCTGGAATGCAACCCCAGATGGATCATCTTTTGTAATTACAAATGTGAAATCTGGATTCTTCAGCACTAATTGTTGTTTGTTTTAGAATTTGCCTAACAATGTAACAATATAGATGAGAGGGGTTCCAAAGCTTCGTTCAAAATATTGAGATGTGACCAGCTATCATAACAGCACAGGAAGATCCTTTGAAGACAAGGTAGTCTATCATTCTCCCCAATGTATCCTAGTATCAACGGTCACCAGAAGTTCATGACCAAAGAACTGATCTGAAGAGAAACTCACTGTCATTAATACTAGAGATGATATGTGTTGTATCTGGCCCTTCTCAGCTCAGTAAACTCCACATAAATATTTCTTTAAGAGTTTTATTTAACACATTTCAAGAGATTCACTTCAAAGCAAGCTGCTGGCATTTTGTTGGCCGGAACGGCCAAGTCTGATTTATTTACATTCAGATTAAACATGCTCTTCCCCCTTCCAATTAACTCACTCTTTATCTCTCATGTTGTCCAAGATCTCATTAATCTTCCGTACATTCCAAAAACACCAGAAAACTGAGTTCAAACGAACTGCCCAAGGTATCAGGCTACTCCTTGATTAACGTTGCTCGTGACAAAGAATTAGTCCCTTCTTCACCTTCTAATATAGTTTCCGATACGTCACTTCCCCCATTACTTCCTTTTTCCACGTAACTGACACCTCCGCCTATCAAACCTTCGGAATCTCGGATCAAGCCATATATTGTCCTGTTCCAAATCTGACTCATCACTTTGAGAGTCTGACTCAGACTGCATACAAATCTCCTCACTGTCTGGCTCAGCTGCCGGGAGGGGAAAATACCCAGAGGGGCCTGGTTGTGCTTCGTCATCCTCTGATATGTCCCCAGCCGGTCTAGAGACACCCACAACAATATGTAGGCTGCATTAACAGATGGATGGAATCAAGATCATGTCAAGTGTTAGTATCACTTTATCATCCTTGGTAAGACCACACTTGAAATACTGCATCCAGTTCTGGACATCCTGAAATAAAAAAAAGATGTTGAGATTCTAGAAAGAGTGCAGAAAAGAGCAATATAGTTGCTGGAATTGGGTATATCTAGTCTAATGAAAAGAAGGATGAGGGGTGACATGATAGCAGTGTTCCAATACCTAAGGGACTGCCATGAAGAAGACAGGGTCAACCTATTCTCCAAAGCTCCTGAAGGTAAGACAAAAAAACAATAGATGAAAACTAATCAAGAAGAGAACCAATCAAGAATTAAGGAGAAATTTCCTTGCTGTGGGAACAATTCATCAGTGGAACAGCTTATCTCCAGAAGTTCTGGGTGATCCAACATTGGAGTTTCTCTAGAAAAGATTAGACAACCAGTTGCCTGAAATGGTATAGGGTTTCCTGTTTTACCTAGACCTGGTGGACTAGAAGACCTCCAAAGTCCCTTCCAGCTGTATTCTATTCTATTCTATTCTATTCTATTCTATTCTATTCTATTCTATTCTATTCTATTCTATTCTATTCTATTCTATTCTATTCTATTCTATTCTATTCTATTCTATTCTATTCTATATATTCTATTCTGTTCTGTTCTACTCTACTCTACTCTACACTACTGTACTCTACTCTACTCTACTCTACTCTACTCTACTCTACTCTACTCTACTCTACTCTACTCTAATCTATTCTACTCTACAGTACTCTACTCTACTCTACTCTACTCTATCCGTAAAAACAGAAGAAAGATGAGATTGGTTACTGCTACTTTCATGATGAGTTGAACAGGTCTTTATAATACTCAAACTAACTGATAACCAATCTGCTTAGTGAGAATCAGATTCCTTTAAAGAACAAAAAAATCATATAAAAAGAGGAGGACTATCATTAATCGAAGAATCAAACTGTGCTTAGATGTAGAGTCAGAGAGGAGTAGACTCCAGTGTAAGCGGAGCTGTGAAAAAAATAAATAAATGTCCACTTTGAATCATAGAATGACAACAATCACAACGTTATGGGAGTTATGGAGAAAAGGACCCTTCAACATTAAGAATATTTTTAATAGAAATTTTGTATGTTTTCTCCCATCTAGGTAATAATAATAATAATAATAATAATAATAATAATAATAATAATAATAATAATAATAATAATAATAATAGTAGTAGTAGTAGTAGTAGTAGTAGTAGTAGTAAAGCTGGAAGGGACCTTGGAGGTCATCCAGTCCAACCCCCTGCTGATGCAGGAAACCCTATACCATTTCGGAAAAATGGCTGTCCGGTCTCTTCTTAAAAATTTCCAGTGTTGGAGCATTTACCGCTTCTGGAGGCAGGTTGTTCCATTGATTAATTGTTCTCACTGTCAGGAAGTTTCTCCTTAGTTCTAGGTTGCTTCTCTCCTTGATTAGTTTCCAGTCCTGCCTTCAGATGCTTTAGAAAATAGCTTGACTCCCTCTTCTTTGGGGGAGCCCCTGAGATACTGGAACTCTGCTATCATGTCCCCCCTCGTCCTTCTTTTCATTAAACTAGACATACCCAATTCCTGCAACCCTTCCTTATATGTTTTAGCCTCCAGTCCTTTAATCATCTTTGCTGCTCTTCTCTGCACTCTTTCTAGAGTCTCAACATCTTTTTTGCATCATGGTGACCAAAACTGGATGCAGTATTCCAAGGGTGGCCTTACCAAGGCATTGTAAAGTGGTATTAATACTTCACCTGACCTTGATTCTATCCCTCTGTTAAGGCAGCCCAGCACTGTGTTGGCCTTTTTTGGCAGCTGCAGCACACGACTGGCTCATATTTAGGTGATTGTCTACTAGGACTCCGAGGTCCCTCTCACAGTTACTACTATTGAGGAAGGTGACACCTATGCTGTATTTGTACATTTGGTTGTGCAATATCTTCAAGTTTCAGGAATAACATTCATGGTGGCATTTCCCCATTTTATATTTGAAATTATGTTTCCAAACTGGACCATTAAAAGAAAAAACAAAAACTGGACAATACTATTTTAAAAAATAATAAATATTGACTTCTTTGTCTAGCGGAGTTCTAGAAGTGGTAAGAAGTGCTAAATTTTTGTATGAGGTGAGTGGCCAGTTTTTTCTCACTGAAATCTTTTTCCTTACAGTCACATTTTCAATGCTTTTTGGAGCTTATCGATCAAATCAAATCTTTGCTGCAGTGATAAACCAGCATATTTTGGAATGATCATATTATTAAGCATTAAGGAATGAGGAAACTAGATTCTGACTCCAGATTATCACAGAGTGCAATTATTTATCCAGCTTTAAAAAAAACCTCGGCACTCCAGAATCTCACTTGTTTAATACATCCTTTGAATCAAAACGACCTTTGAATGAAAATATTTGCAGATTCCTCTGGAAGTACATTTTACACCTTCTTCCTCTCCGTGCGCCCCCCCCTCTCTTTTTGTTAAACAGAACACGAAGGCTTAATGTGCTGCAACAATTGCACACACATATTCCATTGAGCGTTTCATCACGGTTTGAAAGCTGTGGAAAATGCAATATTGATTTTGAACGATGGGTTTCATTTGGTTATTAGTTGAGGTTTGCCGATATAAGGGATTGTATCCAGAGAAGTGTTTTACTATCTAAAAGTAATTTATCTAGTGAAAAAAAAAGTGTGTGTGTGGGGGAAATAGACAAATAAAAATGGAGGACAGTAACTGTGATGTTTTTTTCAATCTTTTAGCATCTTCAACAACTTCCGTGATGTAAATAAAATTTCTTTTTTTTAAAAAAAATAAACTTTATTAAATATATACAAACTTTAAAAGTACAAATGTACAATACAAAGACAAAGACATAAAGTATAGATTAATTATAGTTGTATCTTAAGTTGATATCTATAGTTATGTACAAACAACATTTAACAGTAATATCAACTATTTAGTTGATTCTTATTTATGTGCAGTCTATACAAGGTATAGAATAATTGTGTCTTATAAACTGAATAGATATACATAGTTAATGTATATATATATATATATAGATATATACAATTTAACAGATATACACATCATATATTTATTCTGTCTTTAATTATCTAAGGGAGATTATCACATATTTCGGTTTAGGTGATATGTCATAATGTTCAAATCTGGAACATTAACTATAAACTTACCATCTCATCCGCCTACAAAGAGAATATACTTAAAATGTTTTATCGCTGGCATCTCCCCCCAGACCGACTGGCAAAAATGTTTCCCAATACATCCCCCAAGTGCTGGAAGTGTAAAGTCAAAATTGGGACATACTACCACCTTTGGTGGACTTGCACATCGGCCAAAAATTTTTGGAAAAAAATTAAAAAATACCTCGAACAAATTACTACCCAAACAATTCCAATGAATCCTGAACTATTTTTATTAGGAATAATAAGATATAAGACAACTAAAGAAGATAGATATTTAACAATACACATAATTACAGCTGCCAGATTAGTCTATGCCCAAAATTGGAAACTTGAAAAAACCCCATCAACTCTGAACTTGATCAATAAAATAAACGAAGTAGCCGAGATGAATAAACTAACTCTTAAAATACAGAACAAAGAAGACACATTATTTTATAAGACCTGGGATAAATGGTACGAATGGCTAGAATCAAAAAAATATTTGGAACCCTAAAAAATATAAATAAAATGCAATACTAATAAATAGCATATAGATGACAATCTTATTCATCCTCTGACCTAAATATATTTAAAAACCCCTATCGACATATTTTGATAAGAATTCCGAAAATTATGACATATCACCTAAACCGATGTAAATAAAATTTCTATTTTAGCACCAATCAGTAATAAACTTACGTTGGTGCAGTTCGGAGACTGGATCTTATTTTGAATATTGGAAGACCCATTAATGCTTAGGTAATCTGTCTGTCTGTCTGTCTGTCTGTCTGTCTGTCTGTCTGTCTGTCTGTCTGTCTGTCTGTCTGTCTGTCTATCTATCTAGTCAAATGTTTGAGACTATAGGCAAGAAGTAAGACTGCCTGTTTTCTACTCACTGATACCAAGTAACATTCTAGTTAATTTCCACAAACTGCTTTTAGCTGTTTGTTTTCTAGACCTCTTACTACTAAGTACATCCTGTTTGGTACTGACACATTTTTGTTAGAATGAACAGAACACCCTTAGGAATGTGAGTGCCAGGCAATTTCATCTCACTTTTTCACTCTTCCCAGCAAGATTGCCTTCTCGTATATGTAATCCAATTCCCAGAATTCCATCACTAGGATTCCATATCTGAGGATTCTTGGAATTAAGTTTCCTAGAAGAGAGAAGCCTGCTTATCCCCATTATGGCTAGTTGAGTAGAGAGCTTCAGGTGCTTCTCTTTAGAATTTGTACATGTATGGAGAGATGACAGATGACAGAAGAGAGACAGAGACAGAGAAATGAAAGGTGTCAGGCTTTCAATATGATGTTACTCTACCCTCTATCAGCAAAGCAGAATTCCAATATTTCTTATAGCCCCTGTTTCTTTTTTCTGGCACCCCTCAAGGAACTGGCATTGATCTTCCTTACTCAACACCAGCTCACCGTCTTCTCTAAGTCTGGTGAGTTTTCTTCAGCACAGAAGAACATCTTCACCATGACCCAAGTTTAACTCAATCTATCTCCTTCAGGCATATTGATCAAGTCAAGATGGTGAGAGGTTAAGAAGAAATATGTGTGATAGAATTGCTCCTGGAAGAGCAATGGGGAGTGTTTTGACAGCCTTTCCAGAGAGAAACCCAGATTAAGAGATTGCTCAGGGAAGGAGGGAGGGAGGGAGGGAGAAGGAAGGAAGGAAGGATGGAAGGAAGGAAGGAAAGAAGGAAGGAGGATATGGAGGGAGTGAGGGAGGGAAGGAAGGAAGGAAGGAAGGAAGGAAGGAAGGGAGGGAGGGAGGGAGGGAGGGAGGGAAGGAAGGAAGGAAGGAAGGAGGATATGAAGGGAGGGAGGGAGGGAGGGAAGGAAGGAAGGAAGGAAGGAGGATATGAAGGGAGGGAGGGAGGGAGGGAAGGAAGGAAGAAAGGAAGGAAGGGAGGGAGAGAGGGAGAGAGGAAAAGAGGGAGAAAAAATAGGAAGGGACCAATAAGAAAGCGGAAAACTTGAAGGAAGGAAGGAAGGAAGGAAGGAAGGAAGGGAGGGAGGGAGGGTGGGGAGGGAGGGAGGGAGGGAGGAAGGAAGGAAGGAAGGAAGGAAGGAAGGAAGGAAGGAAGAAGGATATGGAGGGAGGGAGGGAAGGAAGGAAGGAGGGAAGGAAGGAGGATATGGAGGGAGGGAAGGAAGGAAGGAAGGAAGGAAGGAGGGAAGGAGGGAAGGAAGGAAAGAAGGGTATCAGATAAGAAAAAGACTACCAACTAGGACTCCAAGGTCCCTGTCACAATTGCTGTTTTGAAGCCAGGCCTCACCCAATCTGTACTTGTACCTTTGATATTTTTTTCCTGCCTAAATGTAAAACTTTGCTTTTCCCCACATTGAAACTCACTTTGTTGGCTACTCCTGTCAGTTTAGTGTCTTCTGCCAATTTGATGAGTTCCCCTTCAATTCCCTCATCTAAGTCCTTTCTGAAGATATTGACGAGTACTGGGCCTAAGACAGAATCTTGTGATACTCCCTGTATACTTCTCCATTTCTGTCTGTTCAAACCATCCTTGCTTGACATTGTGAAACATTTCAAATTAACGGAATAACAGAGTCGGAAGGGATCTCAGATAAATATTTGTCTTTTTTTTTTTTTTGAAAGCCTCCAGTGATGAAGCACCCCCAACTTCTGGAGGGCATGTTGTTCCACTGATTAATTGTACCATATTTCTATAGAGCTTCATACTTCATGTTTTGTTCTTTCCTCTCTCTTTTTCAGGATCTCATCCATTTATTTGACCCTGCCTTTCCCGGTGTTTCCTCTTTGTCCCTTCACTTTCCCTTTGTGTATTATTTGCTTCGTGCTTTGATCCTCATTCCTTCCTTCTATACGATCTAACAACCTCAATGTACTTTCCTGCTGATTATTCAGCTTTGTATGACTTCAGCCTCCATTCATTCTCTGCTAGATTCATTTAATAAGCACTGCATTAGGCTTTCATGTGTCTCTTTATACACCCGACTCTTAATTCCAGCCAGCAAAGGAAGTAGGATATATTCTTGTACAATGTAATGGTGCTTTCTTTTTTTCTTTTGACAAGCATTCATTTCTCACAGCAGAGTGCAGACTACTTGCTACCTGTCTCCTAGCATCTGTATATCTTAAAATGTTGCCATTTTTCATTCTCACAAATTCATTTTCCTGTTCTAATTTTTCACCATTTCCATAAACTTGCAATTGATCACACCATTTTCCATGTCAAACAAAATTACCTTGGTCTTTGATATATTAATTTTCAGATTCACACTCTTCATCCTGTCATGCAATCAAGCTTTTTTTGCAGATTACTCAACTTCTTGATCAACAGCAAAACAGTGTCTGCTTACAGAAATATAGCAATATTCCCGACTCCAACGACACATTGTTAGCATGATTACACATGCCTCTTTTACATGCAACCATTAATACATTAGGCAAACAATGGGACATCACACATCCTTTATTTTTTTTAATTTTATTTATCAGATTTATTTGCCACCCATCTCACGGTTCAAGGAGAGTCTGTTCTCTGTTTATGGTGAAGCACTCATTAAGCAACTTTACAAATACTTTTCTTCCATATAAGTTACCTGTCAACGCTGCTAACATTGGATGTTCTTGCTTTGACAACATATGGAGATGCAGCCATTTTCCTTCCTATGTTTTACTCTTAGAATTAGAGTTTTAGAATTAGATGATACTGGGGGGGGAGGAGGAGGAATGTGCACAGGATTTTAGTTAGACATAACAAAATTATAACTAGGGTGAGAACCAAGGTTTTTTGAAACAAGAGATGATAAGAAATGGCGGGTAGAAGAACGGGAGGGAAAGCCTGCATTTCAAACGAATTGGAGAATGTGATTTATGACTGTAAATTAGAGGAGGGAATTGTGCTTTGATATTATGTGCCCAGGGGAGGGGAATTCAGATTGTGGCTTTGCTTATGTACGTGCTGATGCTATGCTACTCAAATAAAGATTCTTTAAGGTAAACCATGCCTCAAAGTTCTTTGCAAAGTTCCATCTGTCAGAACCATGACATTACTATGTCCAGTAACTAATTTGTGACTTTATAGTCATAAAAAATCCAGAGTTTAATACTAATAATTGTATGGGGTTTTTTCCCCCACAAACATATGGTCACATATGATTTTTTTTTATTTCTCAGTGACCTGCTGAAGAAAAAAAATCTGACCTGCATGTTTTTATTTTTAATTTAATTTAATTTAATTTTTCAAACTTATATGCCGCTCCTCTCCGAAGACTTGGAGAAGCTTACAACATAAAATAAAACAATATTTCAAAAACAAGTCCAAAACTAAAAACATTAAAAAAATAATTTCCTTCCTTCCTCCCTCCCTTCCTTCCCTAATTGCAACTTTGCATTAATTCATATTCTAGCCTCCTTCCTTTCCTCCCTCCCTCCCTCCCTCCTTTCTTTCCTTCCTTCCTTCCTCCCTCCCTTCCTCCCTCCCTTCCTCCCTCCCTCCCTCCCTTCCTTCCTTCCTTCCTTCAAGTTTTCCTCTTTCTTATTGGACCCTTCCTATTTTTCTCCCTCTTTTCCTTCCTTCCTTCCTTCCTTCCTTCCTTCCTTCCTTCCTCCCTCCCTCCCTTCCATCCTTCCTTCAAGTTTTCCTCTTTCTTATTGGTCCCTTCCTATTTTTTCTCTTTCTTTTCCTCCCTCCCTTCCTTCCTTCCTTCCTTCCTTCCTTCCTTCCTTCCTTCCTTCCTTCCTTCCTGTATTTGCATGGGGTGAGCGCTAAAATATTTAAAGAGAGTTTCTTTCAGAATTTTCTTAAACTTCATTACTTGGAATAAATTGATTCCTCTTGTCTAAGCTTTACTCATAACACAGTAGAACTTTACATATAGTTACCTATAGTGATGTCTAGAATATAATGTTATTGTGATGCTTCATCTAATTGGGTGATAATGTGTTAAATTGTCTCTCTTTATGAAAAAGGAGATGCTTCCAGAGCATTTCTATCCATTAGAGATCTGTATGAAAATATTTGAAAAGCAATTAGAACTTGTTTTTCATTTTTACCTCAGTGAACATGAAAAAGAAGCACGAAGGGGGGAAAAAATAAGAAAAGTCCAAACTCAATAGACAAGAGGTTTACAAGGAACATAATATTAAGTAAATTAAATATGAACTGTCAGAATATTAGTTCTGTGTATTTAAATACTTTATACCATCTTAAAGCTATGGGTCATTATTACAATCAAGTAGATGAATGAATATCAACAATAGTAATCAGCATGGCATAAAATATAAATGAAATATAAATACAATATAAACACAATGGTATCTAAATAGAAATTTAAACACAGGGTGGAACAAAAAAAAGTTACAGTCTCATTTGCTCAATAGGAAATCTGCCCTTAATTAACAAATTATCCCTGACTGGAGAGTTAAAAAACTACATTATGAGAAATATCAGATGTGATACAAGCCCATGGGTAGAATTATAGTCTAAAAATAGTCTCGGCGTTACATTAAATGCTCAATTAGATTTATCTTTCAAATGCAAGGTTAATATAGATGTTGAGGTGTGCTCCCAGGATTCTGAAATTTGTGCTGGAATAATTGTAAAAATAAAATACTATTCTGCACGGTGTTTTCGGGACAGAACGTTCTTCCTTTGGGCAGGGCAAAAAGAATAGTTATGCAAAAGGAGATGACTGTGTCCTTCATCACCTTGGAAAAAAGGGGAAAAGTTTTTTTTTATACAAAGCAAACCATGGCAGGCTCAGTCACACTTTCCAATTACGCCTTTCCCCAGCCCCTTATAAATAACGCTGTCATGGTTCCGACAGATGTTAGTCTTCAAAGAACTTTGAGGCATTGTTTACCTTAAAGAATCTTTATTAAAATAACATGGCGTCGGCACGTACTTGGTTGAAGCCAAAATCTGAATTCCCCTCCCCTGAGCACATAATATCATAGCACAATTCCCTCCTCCTCCAATTAACAGTCATAAATCACATTCTCCAATTAGTTTGAAATGCAAACCTTCCCTCCAGTTCTATCACCCGCCATTCCTTATCATCTTTTATTTCAAACAACCTTGAAGAATACTCTACTGCGATGGTGTTATGTCTAACTAATCCCCATACACATTCTCCCCCCTAGCATCATCTAATTCTAACTCTAAAAGTAATACACAGGTTAAAGAGAAAATGGGTGCATGTTCATATATTGTCAAAGCAAGAACATCCGAGGTTAGCAGCGTTGACAACACATCACTTATCATTCAGTATGGAAATTAGTCTAAGACTAAAGAAAATAGAGGTTTTGATCTATTAGATGGGATATTATTTATTTATTGTATTTATTTATTTAATTAAATTTGTATGCCGCCCCTCTCCCAAGACTCGGGGCGGCTCACAACAAGAATATGAACATAGATAAAAAACAATAACAATAATTACATCCAATTAAAAAATCGACACACATACAACAAGCAAACACAATCAAGTAAACACTCAACAATGGAAGGAGATTCCTCGGCCCGGGGGCAGAACAAGGTTCATACCCTCCAAGCCTGCCGGCACAAATAGGCCTTTAAAAGCTTCCGGAAAGCTAGGAGGGAGGAGGCAGTACGAACCTCCGAGGGGAGCTGGTTCCAGAGGGCTGGGGCAGCAACGGAGAAGGCCCTTGTCCTAGGGCCCGTCAGATAACATTGTTTGATGGACGAGACCCATAGGAGGCCAGCCCTATGCGCCCTAACTAGATGTTTGAAAATGGTGTAGAATAGATAATTGTTAGAAACGGAAGTATTATGATAACTAGAAATATAGAATAGTAAATTTTGGTATAAGAAGGAAAACAGGAAAATGGTAAGAATTTTAAATAAGGGAAGCTTTTGGTTACCCAAATATAACTTGCTTTGAAATTATAAACAATAGAGGCATTTTGAACACTGATGGGAAATTAAAATTAAAAAAAAAGCAAAAACAGGATACTGATTGAACATACGGATATTAAGTGCAAATGCAATTAAGGTATCTTTTGGTTAGAACTGATATTATTGATATTATGAGAAAAATATAACAAAGATGTTGATATTCAATTGTATATTTACCAATAACCATAAGAATTGTAGTTGCCTAGTGTGAAAAAACAGCTACTACCAGAAGAAGAGAGGAAATATGTAATGGTGCAATATTGGATCTAAATTGAAGAAGTTAATATAGACCACTGAATTACTAATGGACCCAGACCACACGTTGTCTGTTAAGTACTTGAATGTAAAAATAGAAAATTAATAAAATACTTATAAAAAGGAAATTAGTCTAAGGCAATAAATCTCTCCAAAAATGCCTCCATGCTTCCATTTTTCCATTCCTGTTGGAGAACATTAAAGCTGCAGACATTCATTATGTCATTAGCGAACACTGTGTACATATTCATGAACACTTTTGACAGAATGGGCAAGCAGAATAAGAGTTGTAAGGAAGACACAGGCTGCTTATTCTCAAAAGAGCTCTTTGGGGCTGTTTAAGTGCCCACTTCACCAAGCAAGATAGGGACATTTCTCGATAGACGTTTCCTTGAGCCCGATTAAAATAAAAGGAGTGTGAGGTTGTTGAATGGGCCCTGATCAGCATTCTACCTGAAAGAAACCCAACTGCTATAGTATAGCTCAGGGGTAGGCAACCTTGGCTCTTTTATGACTCGCGGACTTAAAATCCCAGAATTCCTGAGCCAGCATGGCTCAGCTTGGAAACCTCTCCCTTTCTCCTCAGCACAGCTGGCTCAGGAATTCTGGGAGTTGAAGTCCACCAGTCATAAAAGAGCCAAGGTGGCCTACCTCTGGCCTAGCTGGTTGAATGGCTCACTTTGACCCACTTCCTTCCCTTGAATTTGGGTCATCTGAATGCAGCCATATTAAGTTAAGCTTTTTCTTAACTTCATTAACTCTGATAAAGTTTATTTTTTTCCCATTTATCCTTGATTTTCATAGGCATTTATTTATTTATTTTTCAGATTTACAAACCACCCACCTTCCTCCAAGAGGGACTCTGGGAGGTATATAATAGCATCTTAAAATATAAAACACTTATCTATCTATCTATCTATCTATCTATCTATCTATCTATCTATCTATCTATCTATCTATCTATCTATCTATCTATCTATCTATCTATCTATCTATCTCATTTATCTATCTGGCTATCTATCTATCATCTGGCTATCTATCTATCTATCTATCTATCTATCTATCTATCTATCTATCTATCTCTATCTCATCTATCTATCTATCTATCTATCTATCTATCTATCTGGCTATCTATCTATCTATCTATCTATCTATCTGGCTATCTATCTATCTATCTATCTATCTATCTATCTATCTATCTATCTATCTATCTATCTATCTATCTATCTATCTCTATCTCTATCTCATCTCTCTATCTATCTATCTCATCTATCATCTATCTATCTATCTATCTCTATCTCTATCTATCTATCTATCTATCTATCTATCTATCTATCTATCTATCTATCTATCTATCTATCTATCTATCTATCTATCTATCTATCTATCTATCTATCTATCTATCTATCTATCTATCTATCTATCTAGCTATCTATCTATCTAGCTATCTAGCTATCTAGCTATCTAGCTATCTAGCTATCTAGCTATCTAGCTATCTAGCTATCATTTAAGCTCATTAATGCAACTGCCTATAGCTACCTACATTTTTTTTATCGTTCTCTGTGATGTTATCATTTCAAATGAAGTCTCCTGCTTAAATTGATAAAGTAAATGGCAAGGAAACACTATGGAGAACTCCAATGGGTAATCTAAAGTTTCTAATGGTTGCATAAAAAATAAATAAATAAAAATTAGACATGGTGGGTAGCCACAGTGAGAAATAGAGGTCATTCTGAAAACATTATATTGGTGGCACGGTGTAGTATTGCAAGCAAACTCTGCCCACAGCCTGGTGTTCAATCATCATGGGACTCAAGGTTGACTCAGCCTTCCATCTTTCTGAGGTCAGTAAAATAAGGACCCAGATTGTTGTGGGTCAAGATGCAAATCATGCTTGTACATTGTAAACTGCCCAGAGCATGCTGTAAAGTGCTGTGGGGCAACATATACGCATAAATGCTAGTGCTAACTCGTATTACACATTGATGCCAAGAACTTCCCATTTCTGTTTAAAATAAGAAATCTAAAAACTGCTTTAACCTCACCCATTAGGCACGACTGTAACTAATAGCTAGCTGGAAAAGCATGCTATAATCATATAGCATGACACTGTAGCCACAGATATTCTGATAGCGCTCAATAATATATATTAGGTGATATAATAGCAGAGCATACTGTATTATAGCACAGATGAGGGATCAGATGGATAGGTGTGAATACAGGAGTTCAAGTGGATTAAAACTCAGATTTGTTTTTTTGATTTTTTTCAAAGAAACTATGCAGGACTGTATGCCTTGGACATAATCATCTAACTTGACAAGTGCAGGTAAGGCCTAGAAGGTACCTGGCTCTTTATCAGAATGGGTGTTTCCCCTAGCAACTATGTGTCATGCTGCTTATAAGAAGCAGTAGGAACATGTTTCACTGCTATTCTTTTAATCCTACCTTCGCAGAAGTGTCGGTCGCTCTATAAAAAATATTATATCTTGCTCCCGTCTACTGTAAACACTTTCATGGTGCCAAAGGCAGTTATTTTCCAGGGTATTTATCTTATGATGTTTTTTTTAATTAAATTGGCTTTATTTCTATTATGTCGAATGATAGATGCAGAGTTAATAATCCACGCGAAGGTTGTTGATGGAGTAAATTGATGGTGCTTCACGCCGCCATTATTAACCTCTCATGTTTGAGGTGATTTAGTTACAAAACAGTTGTGGGTTTTTGTGCGACAGTATTTGCAGCTTTGCGTTGTTTTGCCTTTGTTGACTGGGGTAAGTAGAACACGACGGCAGAGATTAAGATAGAATCATTTCTTCCTTTGGAGGTATAAAATGTGAAATAATGTTGAGTCCTTAGAAATGTCTTCCCGGTTTAGTGCTACATTATTTTAGAATAGATTTTAACAGTGGTTCTGATTGGAACTGCATTCATTTTATTGTTGCATTTCCCGTTTTATATTTTGCTTTATTGTTTACAAAATTACACATTTCTCAGTTCCCACAATGGTGTCATTCCTGCGGAATCAATTTGAAGCAAATGCATTCATCATTAAAGAATTATTAGTCTGTTACCAGAATACCATACTGAAATCCATGCTGTAAAAATTAATGGTAGCATAAATTTATACTGTATGATGAACTAATTGTACACACATTCCCCTTAGTTTCAGCATATTCAATTTCATAATATAATAATTACTGTTAAAACTGGACTACTGTAAAATTTAATTAGATTTTAGAGAGGAATTTCAGCTCCTGTGATTAAAAATATCACCAGAAAATTCTATGTTTTATTAATGGTTACAATAAAATATAATAAGATTTGAATATATGAAAAATGAAGGAGATGTAATTTTAACAAAATGTACCAGTAACATGTTTAAATCCAAGATTAAAATAAATTTTTAATTAAAGTAGTGCATTAGTGACACTTGTGCCAAAGAAAAATATATTTCATCATCAGGAGTATGGTTGGTGAAATCAAGCATCTAAAACACTTCTGATCATATAAATGTAACTAATTCCTTCATTTATTTATTAATAGACAAGTCTGCAATTTTCTTGGCAATAGTAAAGCAATCTTTGGACTTGTCTCTTTCTGTTTGTTGTTGTTGTTGCTCACTAATCATTGTTTAGTCTTGATATTTCTTAGTTATCACTCATCTAACTACCAACCAGGTCTAAAACAGTTCAACTTTTGATCTTAGACAAGGTCAACTAGCTGCTAACCTAATTCTTCTTATAGAAATAAATCAAACTAGGTTATATATATATATACTGAGCATTCTTTTGCCAATTGCCTATTTGGCAATATATATAGGCAATTGGCAAAAGAATGCTCAGTATAGGCTGGAAACATGTGGAAGAGGCCTTCATTCTGCAGTGGATAGGCAATGGTGAAGAAGAAGAAGAAGAAGAAGAAGAAGAAGAAGAAGAAGAAGAAGAAGAAGAAGAAGAAGAAGAAGAAGAAGAAGAAGAAGAAGAAGAAGAAGAAGAAGAAGAAGAAGAAGAAGAAGAAGAAGAAGAAGAAGAAGAAGAAGAAGAAGAAGAAGAAGAAGAAGAAGAAGAAGAAGAAGAAGATCTGCACACACAATTTAAAAATGTTTTGGAGAATTGCTCTCTGATTGCAGTGATATTGACTTGCATAAACCAATGATTGTACAATTTAGCTAATTGGGTGTCAGGTATCTTCTAAACATCTGCAAATAATTTGAAGTAGCAAAACTGTCAAGCAACAGGGAAATATGAAGGTACAGGCCGTTCAAATGGGCATAAAGATTTACTGCAAGCTTAAGCTCTCTGCAAGAATCTGAACTACTAATGGCCAAAGCAAATTGGCAGTAGAGAAGACTCAAAGGAATTCAAAACGGGCTGGACTTAGTTCTCTTTTGGGTACAAAGAGACTCATGACTGATGACACATTTAACCCCTCCCTCAGGTTCAGCCTGGTCATTTCCTACAAAAACTGATTGTAAAGGAAATTTTTTTTTATTCCTGGCAGAATTTTTTTTTCCCAGGGTTGTTAGTTAGCAGAGGTAGCTGAAGCTGGCTAGCACAATGAGATACAAGGGTAGGGAAATAACCATACTGCAGAGAAAGAATCTGGATAATATTTATAGTTAATGTTTAGGCCAGTGTAGGACTGTTGTCTATGCGGTCGCGATGGGTCGGACATGACTTCGCAACTAACAAACTAAGTATAAGCCAAGCATTCTCCTTTGTTAATGTCTCCTCTTAGTCCAAATATTGACAGATGGACCCATTTGTTTACTGTCGAGCATAAGGTACATTAAAATTTCTGAGCTTCCTATGCAGCTACATTTATTTCTACCCTCGCAAGAGAAGTGAAAATGGATTCGCCCCCAAAGTCACTTTCTGACAGATGGCAGCCATATAGTTTGGATTAATAAATTAATTAAAATAAAATAAATACGTGGAATTCCATTTTTTTTTCATTTTGTTTTATTTTATTTTTGTCTCAGTGCCTGATCGGGTTTTTTTTCTTTTTAAAGTCTCTGCCTGCTATGTTCCTGATTTTTACCACCAATTCTATTATTTTCATAACCTAACCCAATCCCCATTTTGTCAATATCTACATAAGACAACAGAGAATCATTTGTCCTCTTCCCAAGCTGATTAGATCTTTCTTCCTTAATCCATGTTTTATTTTTACCCAAGGGAAAAAAATTGCTGTTCAGTTTTATTTTTTCAAGGAACCATTTCAATAGTCAGCTCTCTGTAGCCAACATTCAGTCGATGTTGTCATTCTGCCTCAAAAGTTTCTTTATCTTCCAAATTGTTCAATTATCTCTTCTACGAGGGTTTAATTTGAACAAAAGTTGCCCCAAATAATATTGGCAAATAGTTGTATTCTATGACCAATTTAACAGTTTCAAACAACTTAGCCAATTTGTTTCAGAAGCTTCACATTGACGACACAGTATAGCTTTGTGGTGCTGACATAAAGCACTTATTTCTTGTGAAGAAGCATTCAAAATAATACTCTTTCCCATCCTCTGATAAATAAAAATGGCTATTTTTAACCATATCATTTTAAATTCAGATTTTTATAAAGAGAAACAGTATGGATGTTCCAGCTAATCAGATTATTACTAAGTCTCCAGCTGCACTCAAAAGAGGTGTGAAAAAAAAAGTTCAACCTTCTAACAAAAAAAAAGGGAAAAAAAGAAAATAAAAGTACACCAACCTATTTCTATTTATGGTTTGTGTGGGTTGGAAATAGCATTCATTCAGAGCTTCAACCATGTAGTGATCAAGTTCAAGAAGCAATTCCAAAATTAAATATGTTTTTTTAAAAGCATAATATGCCGTAATGTTTTGTTTTTGGTTTTTTTTTTAAATGCTTAGAATTCTTAGAATGCAATTACAATCTGAAATACATGTCATCCATTTCAACAGCACTTTTTTCCCCCCTAGATATGCATGTTTAGGATTGGGAATCCTAAGTAGGATGTCTAAAATATAAGACCTTGTGAAAGTATAATAATAATAATAATAATAATAATAATAATAATAATAATAATAATAATAATAATAATAATAATAATAATAATAATAATAATAATAATAATAATAATAATAATAATAATAATAATAATAATAATAATAATAGTAAAGTTGGAAGAGACCTTGGACTTCATCTAGCCCAACCCCCTGGTAAGGCAGGAAACCCTATACCATTTCAGATAAATAGGTGTCCAGTCTCTTCTTAAAAACTTCCAGTGTTGGAGCATTCACCGCTTCTGGAGGCAGGTTGTTCCATTAGTTCATTGTTCTAACTGTCAGGAAGTTTCTCCTTAGTTCTAGGTTGCTTCTCTCTTTGATTATTAGACCCGATATATGCTCCGCCCTTAGGGACAGAAGATTTTTCTCTGCCCATGACCCCAGTAGCCGGGCCTTGGACATCAGAGCCCGAGACCAGGTTCTGCCCTGCCTGTTTACATGGGCCTTTGCCACCACATTGTCCGTCAGGACCAGCACATGGCAACCTGCAACCTTTTCGTTGAAATGATGAAGTGCCAGGTGTATGGCTCTGAGTTCTAACCAATTGATACTCTGTTTGAGATCCCGTTGGGACCACCGGCCGGATGCAGTCTGTGTTGACAGGGGGCCAGAGGTTGACCCCGAGACCCCTCGTATGTGGGGTACCTCAGGGGTCGGTCCTCTTGCCTCTATTGTTCAACATTTATGTAAAGCCGCTGGGTGAGATCATCCGTGGTTTTGGTGTGGAGTACCACCAGTACGCTGATGATACCCAGCTGTACATTTCCACACCGAACTACCCCAACGATGCCCTTGCCGTGCTGACCCAGTGCCTGGAGGCCCTGCGGGTATGGATGGGGAGGAACGGACTCAAGCTCAACCCCTCCAAGACCGAGTGGCTGTGGTTACCGTCATCCCGGTATACCCAGCTGATTCTATTGCTGTCTATTGGAGGTGAAACAGTGGCCCCCATACGAAGGGCTCGCAATCTGGGAGTCCTCCTGGACTCACGGCTGTCTTTAGAGGACCATCTGATAGCTGTGGCCGGGAGGATGTTCTACCAGGTTTGCCTGGTGCGCCAGATGCGTCCCTTCCTAGACCAGGACTTGCTACGCACAGTCACTCATGCCCTCGTTACCTCCAGGCTGGACTACTGTAATGCTCTCTACATGGGGCTCCCCTTGAGGTGCACCCGTCTGCAGGAGTGGTATTACGTGTTACGTGGGAGCGCCACAACACTCCCGTCACTACCCGCCGTCTGGTACGCTCCCACAGAGAGGGCCTCCTCAGGGAGCCGTCAGCCAGACAATGCTTGCTGGCGGCCACCAGGGGGAGAGCCTTCTCTGTGGGAGTTCCCACGTTATGGAACGAGCTCCCCTCCGAACTCCGTACAATGACAGATTTACGCACCTTCCGTCGGGAGCTAAAAATGTTCCTTTTTTGACAGGCCGGCCTGCCATAGAAGCTCTGGTTCCAGTAGGGTTAGAATGTTTTAGGGGGATTGAGTAAATTTTTAAGATTTGTAAGTGTTGCGTTTTAAATGGGGATTTTACGGCCAAATTATTTAATTCACTTTTAATTATTTTAAATTATGTATATTTATATGTTTTAAAATCTTAGGCTGTACACCACCCCGAGTCCTTTGGGAGAGGGGCGGTATAGAAATTTGATTATAAATAAAAAAAATAAAATCTAAAGTCTGAGCTTCCAGCCAAATCTCTTTTAGGAAATAACAAGTTGTAATACCATACTTCGCCTCAAGATGTCACTGATGCCGTTTAAAGTTTTTTAAGTCCAAAGTTTTTATAATCCTTTTTCCAATTTTATTTCTTTTTTGTAGATAAAAACAAAAGTCTCCAATAAAAATAATTGGTCCTCAAGTTTCAGGAACATATAAATCCAATTAGATTAAAGTTGTTCTTTTAGTGCTTTAATTTCCCTGGGTAGTCAGCTATTCTTAGAGGGTGGGATAGAAATTCCATTCCCTTTGTCCTCACAGGGGGAAAGATACTTTGGGCAGCTTCTACAGGGGAAAAAATACTTGGGATAAAGAGAAGATCGATCTCACCCAGTTTCATCTGCGTTGCTTTAGAAGTGCTTGGTGGTGAGTTTGACTTTGGCTGTCTGCAGCCTAGTGACGAGCCATATTACTATGGCCCATCTTTCCTCTGCCGGTTTGGAGGGCTGCCCCGGATCAAGCAGAAGGCCTGCCATCCTCCTGCAATCAGGTGGTGGTCCTCTCCTTGCTCATTGCCCCTATAGGGTGACTTTTGATCCTTTCCAGGGTCCCCCAGCGGAAAGAAACCAAACATGGAAGACAGACTTTGCCTTCCAGCATCCGTGGTGGCCGCGATGGCAAACCGGAAGTCAGCCTTAATTGAGTTATTGGGCCCTGCTGTATGAAAGGTCTTATCTATAAAAGACAGCCTGCTCAGGGAAGGAAGAAAGGCACAAAACAACTGTATTCCCTAAATATATATATTTTTTCTAACCGATATCACCCTCTCTCGTACGGAACAGGATCTCCGTCACTTTTTTTTAGATTTCGCCAGTTTAAAGGGCTTCTGATCTAAAGTAGAAGGAGCAAAGAAATGACTGGAAAAATCTGGCTGTGCTGTGAACCCTTTCCACACTCATTATCCCGCCATACTGTGATCCTCCCCGTCTGTCCTCTGCTTGGGAGTACAACTTGCCTTGCATTTCGCTGAATGCCGATCCCGTCAGTTGTTTGCAAAATATTTTACAGTAGCACGATGGAAGCGTATGGCCCTGATTTTCAAATGGATCTCTGCCCAGTCACCTTTTCCACTTGATCAGCTTTGCAGGAACAAACATCTGTTGTATGTCATCCAGTGGACTCGAATAAAATCCATTTAGGAAGAAAATGATTACCGAGCTATATCAAAGCACTTAACGTGCTTGGAAAATGTTATCACTTCATACAGTGTAAATGATATAGCGATATACGTTTCTGTAATACGAGGGCCAGTGATTCTCCCTCCATTAGCTTCTGGTGTCGTTACTTCATAAGTCTATCCTTCCTCCAAGTTATTCCTCATCCCAAATTGTAATTATTTTACCCTTATCGAGGAACCGGCAGAATTTTACAGTGGAATTTGTTGCAGATGGATGGGATTGTATCTGCTTTTTCATTGACTGTTTATTACACATAAAGTCGTTTTCTTTATTGAGCAGGCTTGAGAAAGGTCACTATTGAAGCTGAGATGACAATGTTCCCCCAAAGCAATATGAATGTGGAAATATTTCCTAGAGGTGCAAATAAAGAATCCGTGAAATTCGCCAGGCCTCAAAAATCAATATTATTACAATAATAGTCAAAGTCTGCCATCCCTTCTTCGCTTGCAATGTTCTGGCAATAGCTTTATGCCAGTAATGTAATTAATCAGTTGAGATTAAAAAAAAAAAAACAAGAGAAAGTCACATTTTGTGGGAATGTTTTTACTGGAAAGGTAAATTTTGGACCAATGTGTCAGAAATCAAAAAACAGAAAATGACTTTTTCTATGCCCAGTATAATCACAAGGCATCACTAAAAATGCCAAGAAAGAAACAAGAATGTGATTTCTTACCACAGCAGCATAAGATGCTCAAGGAATAAAAAAAAGGCAGCTTTTACTGTTTTCTAAAGCAGCCAACAGTTCAGCTGAACTCGGCTGCTGCAGATGATGCTGTTTCTCCTTTTTTTTTTTTGCTGAAGCATCATAGGACTTGTAGTCCAAATCATAATGTTCGGGTACAATTTCTTAGCAACTGAATTTGCTGGCCAGCCCTTTCCAGTGTTTCAAAGACCTTCTCTATACATCTCCTCTTGATTTGCAAAATTCTGGGATGGGATAAGTTCAGATTAAGTAAGATAAAGTTATCGTGTTTAAGACAAGGTGGGCCTGTTTTTTTTTTAAAAAGAGATTTATTTTATGTTTGGGATTTTAATGGTATTTACACAGCCAAAGCTGAAGTTTCCTCACATGACAGTTCAAGTTCTCAAGCAGGGGTCTTCAAACGTGGCCCCTTTATGACTTGTGGGCTTCAACTCCCAGAATTCCTCAGTCAGGCACGTTGGCTGAGGAATTCTGGGAGTCATAAAGTTCTAAAGTTTCCTTATTGGATCCATGAAATACTAGCATCACTTAGTAGGAGAAATTTCCTGACAGAATAATTAATTCAGAGGAAAGACTTGCCTTCAAAAATTGTGGAGAAAAGATTTGGACAGCCTTTGGTCTGGAATGGTATAGGTTCTCCTGCTTGAGCAGGAGGGTGGACTAGAAGACCTCCAAGGTCCCTTCCAGCTCTGCTCTATTCTATTCTATTCTATTCTATTCTATTCTATTCTATTCTATTCTATTCTATTCTATTCTATTCTATTCTATTCTATTCTATTCTATTCTATTCTATTCTATTATGTTAGATAGTTCTATCAACCCCCCCAGAATCTTATAGTTGGTAAGAACCACTTCATTTATTATGCCCACCTCCATACAACAATCTGAATTAAATTGTCCCAGACATCTTCCCCTAATTATTAATCAAAATCTATTTTCCTGTTGATTTAAATCAATTATTTCACACCAAAACTCTGAAGACTGGGAAAGGTGGAACAAAAAATAAGAGGATGACCAACAGCAAGAGGGATAGACTTAGTTACAGTTTTGAAGGAGGCCTCATTGGAAGAACTTGAAGGACCAGCTTCATCATCATGAAGAAATGTATCCATGTGGTTGCTAAGAGTTGACAATGACTTAATGCTGTGTAATTCCATAATTCCAGAAAAAAATATCTTTTTTTTCTGTGGGACATCCTCCACTTAGTGGTTGCCACATCTTCCCTTAGTCCAGAGGCAGGCAACCTTGGCTCTTTTATGACTGGTGGACTTCAACTCCCAGAATTCCTGAGCCAGCCATGCTGAGGGGAAAGAGAGAGGTTTCCAAGCTGAGCCATGCTGGCTCAGGAATTCTGGGAGTTGGAGTCCACCAGTCATAAGAAGGCCTAGTCCAGAGGTAGGAAACCTTGGCTCTTTTATGACTGGTGGACTTCAACTCCCAGAATTCCTGAGCCAGCCATGCTGAGGGGAAAGGGAGAGGTTTCCAAGCTGAGCTATGCGGGCTGAGGAATTCTGGGAGTTGAAGTCCACCAGTCATAAGAAGGCCTAGGCCAGAGGTAGGCAACCTTGGCTGTTTGATGACTCGTGGACTTCAACTCCCAGAATTCCTGAGCCAGCATGGCTCGGCATGGAAACCTCTCCCTTTCCCTTCAGCATGGCTGGCTCAGGAATTCTGGGAGTTGAAGTCCACCAGTCATAAAAGAGCCAAGGTTACCTACCCCAGTCAATATTCTCCAGGTAAGTCTACTTCTAATCTCTCTTCATTCAACTCAGAGTAGTCTCTAGTTCCCTGACAATCCATCCTCATTACATCCAGTGACTGTATTCCAATTTCTTATCCAAGTTTGGTGCCTGAAACTGGATAACATTAATAGAGGTGAGATCTGACCTAAGAAAAATAAAGGGCAGTTTGATACAGAAGATACTCCTCCATTTGAAGAAATGTTTATTGGACTATGTACAAATTGTAAAAAAAAAAAAGAGCCCAAATCTTGGAAGCATCCCATTTATATTCAACAGACAAGATAGTCCCAAAGATTCTTTTTCATGAGGAAACTGGACTTTCTTTTTTCTCTTTGAAGAAATTTTGCTTCTCATTTAGGAAGCTTCTTCAACTCTGACTAGGTCAGCGGTTCTCAACCTTTTCCGGGGCTCAACCCCGGCCCGCATCGCATATGTGTGGCGCAACGGGGCACATCGTGCATGTGTGGCGCAACGGCCTGCATCGCGCATGCACGGCGCAATGGCCCGCCTCGCAAAGGGGAAAAAAATGGCCGACCAAAAAAAATGGCGGACTGCGGTGTTTGGCGACCCCCGTGAAATGGTCATTCGACCCCAAATGGGGTCGCGACCCACAGGTTGAGAACCGCTGGACTAGATAGTGTTGAATGGATGAAAAGAGAAATGTCTTCAAAGAGGAAAAAAAAAGTCAATTTGCCTCATGAAAAGGCACCTTTGTTACCAAGAATCTCCACAGACATTTAGGAGAAAAAAATAGAAATAAGGATGGATTGCCCTCAGTCTTCCCCACTGTAATTCTACTTACACAGGGCCCAATTCTAACATCCAATTTGTAATTAAATCATCTCTGTCCTCCTTCATCCTCTTTTTGATGTTGCTTTTTCTCCCTTCATTATAACATGTAAGCGTCCATTCTACCCAACGATAAAAGAAGCAGAACTAACTCCCGTGATTATGGAGAGCATAAAATCCAGGGTTCAGAAAAGAACACAGGAGCCAGTCAAACTGCAAGTGGCTAGCTCTTAACTTCACAAACTGGAAAAGAAAAGAAGAATAACAATGAACAAGCAAGGGGCAATTATTCTTTTTCCCTCTCTCCTTTTTTTGTTCCTTTAGTGAGCTCCACGGCTTCTTTACAGAGACCCTTCTCATTTCTGCACTGTGAATGCCTGATCCTTGGATTCACACTGCAGTTGGTATATTTCTGTAGCTTCGCCTGGGTCTTTCAGCTTGAAATGTCTTTTCCTGTTTCTCCTCAAATGGTAATTGGGAAAAGGATATATACACCCCGCTCACAGAGGCACTTGTAAAATAAATAAATAAAGAGCACCTGGAAGGCAAGCATGATTTGCTGAGAAGATTCAAGGACATGATCCCAAATTGTCTGAAACACAAGCGGAGATGGATTTAACCAGGCAAACTGCCAACAAATTATTCCTGTTCTTCAAAAAGCTGTGTTTCGTAGTCCAACATTTTTATTGGCTTTGCAAGTAAAAATGTAGGACAAAAACAGAAAAGACCCTTTTAAACAGAACTTGTTGATAAAGAGTAGAAGTAGGAGGAAGCTGTTGTCCAAGGACCCTTCTTCTTCTTCTTCTTCTTCTTCTTCTTCTTCTTCTTCTTCTTCTTCTTCTTCTTCTTCTTCTTCTTCTTCTTCTTCTTCTTCTTCTTCTTCTTCTTCTTCTTCTTCTTCTTCTTCTTCTTCTTCTTCTTCTTCTTCTTCTTCTTCTTCTTCTTCTTCTTCTTCTTCTTCTTCTTCTTCTTCTTCTTCTTCTTCTTCTTCTTCTCCTCCTCCTCCTCCTCCTCCTCCTCCTCCTCCTCCTCCTCCTCCTCCTCCTCCTTCTCCTTTTCCTCCTCTTTCTTCTGTCTTCTTCTTCTTCTTCTCCTCCTCCTTCTCCTTTTCCTCCTCTTTCTTCTGTCTTCTTCTTCTTCTTCTCCTCCTCCTCCTCCTTCTCCTCCTCCTCCTTCTTCTTCTCTTTCTGCTTTTCCTCCTCCTCCTCTCTGCATACCCCCCTCCTTCTACCACTGATGGTGTTACGTAGTTTAGCTAATGAAACATTTGCAGATAAAACAAGCAAGCCCAGAGAGCACCAAGGAGCCCTCATGTCAAATCTGAGCTACAAATATTCTCTTTTATTAATAAGGTAACTTTCTGGCTTGTAAAAATACAGACATCCACTAGATCAGGGGTGTCAAACTGCTGGCCCACAGGCCAGATACATCATAGCCAGCAATGGCAAAAAAAGTTGCAATGCGTCATGACACATCACGTGATGTTGCGAGTTTGACACTCCTGCACTAGATGGTGAGGGGGAAAAAAAAAAGCATGTTAAACTGCTGCTAGTTTGTACCCCGGTGGATTTTTACAGTATAAGTAATAGCACAGCACCTGTGTACAATTACACTACCTGTCAAAAAGAAATCCCTTTTTCCTGCTATAAAAATTAACACGTCGCCAGGTATTCCTTTAAAAGAAAAGAAATAATTAAAAATGTGTTATACTTTGAAAAATGAAACTTGACAGGTAATTTATTTAATAAGAATAATAACTTGGTAATTGCCCTAGTCTTTTATATTTTATTGTTTTATTGAAATACGATAACACAGACGAGGTCTTTCATTTTCAGAACGAAGACAGGGGACGTGAGAAGAGTATTTTTAACCACCAGCATGTCATAAGATCGGAGGGTCCCAATTAGTTAGAATACATACATTCAAGAGAAGAGCTTGTCAATATATAGATTCATCACTCTTGAGTGTTCCGGTGTTCATGTAATAACATATCCATTGAGAACAGCTCACCTCTGTTTATTCTTTCCAGACTTCAGTGGCTACTGGGTTATTAATTATCTGAATAAAGACGCAGCGATCAAGGATTAGATCTTGTTCATTATCGCGGCAACAATATCAATATCACAGTTTGCCTCCTTTTGTAGAGGAATTTAAGAACCATGTGAAGGGACAAACACACACGTTGCTAAAAAAGAAGCATCTTTTCTTTTTAACTTGAAGAACGGCAGGAAACACTAGCAAGCTTTGTTTTGTGTTCAAGACAATGCCTAGACTCTCTCTCTCTCTCTCTCTCTCTCTCTCTCTCTCTCTCTCTCTCTCTCTCTCTCTCTCTCTCTCTCTCTCTCTCTCTCTCTCTCTCTCTCTCTCATTTTAAAAAAAGGTACAGCTACTCAAAGTGTAAATGCTAACTTTTCAGATGGCAGCTACACTATCTTACTGGAATTAAGCCCAAAGTTAGCATGTCCAAAGTGTTATGAAAAACAAAGGGATGTTCAGACTCTTTCAAGCGTCATTGACCTCAGAATGTAACGATCTACTGTGCCTGAACCGACACCATCCCGGGGGGATCAATGGCTGTGTGTTGAAGCATAATCAAGCACGGGCGTCTTGATGGCATGGATGCATGCACTTGCCCTGAGCATCTCTTGGTAGAAGTCAAGGAGGTCCCTTGTTCTTCTCCTCCTTGTGATAGTCATCCAGGAGTAGGATGCATCAGTAAAATATGTGATCCTCTTTTCTCCTACAAACAATGTTCAGTATCTATACTCAGCTTGCCTTAACCAGAGGTAGGCAACCTTGGCTCTTTTATGACTCGTGGACTTCAACTCCCAGAATTCCTGAGCCAGCCACGCTGAGGGGAAAGGGAGAGCTTTCCATGCTGAGCCAGGCTGGCTCAGGAATTCTGGGAGTTGAAGTCCATGAGTCATAAAGCGGCCTAGGCCTAGGCCAGAGCTAGGCAATCTTGGCTCTTTTATGACTGGTGGACTTCAACTCCCAGAATTCCTGAGCCAGCCACGCTGAGGGGAAAGGGAGAGCTTTCCATGCTGAGCCAGGCTGGCTCAGGAATTCTGGGAGTTGAAGTGCACCAGTCATAAAAGAGCCAAGGCTGCCTACCCCTGACCTAAACCTCATGAGAACTACAGCGACTCTCCATGTCTTTACCAAAAAATAAACTAACTCTGTCAAATAAATTACTGTCAACAACATTTGTACTTTGCAAAGAAAAGAGGAATGAAGCTTGCCCCCCTTGTGTAGAGATAGAGTCTTCCAATGCTTCCTGTGGTCTTCATGATAATAGCAATAGCTACAGCACTTAGACTTATATACCACTTCATAGTACTTTTACCACTCTCTCTCTAAGGGGTTTAACAGAGTCAGCATATTGTTTCCAACAATTTGGGTCCTCATTTTACTGACCTTGGAAGGATGGAAGGCTGAGTCAATCTTGAACCAGTCAGGATTGAACTCCTGGCAGTGGGCAGTGAGCAGCGAGCAGTGAGTTAGCCTGCCATACTGCATTTAACCACAGTGCCGCCATGGCTGGTAGTGATTAGAATATAGAATAATAGAGTTGAAAGGGATCTTGGAGGTCTTCTAGTCCAACCCCCTGCTCAGGCAGGAAACCCTATACCATTTCAGACAAATGGCCGTCCAGTCTCTTCTTAAAAACTTCCAGTGTTGGAGCATTCACCGCTTCTGGAGGCAGGTTGTTCCACTGGTTAATTGTTCTAACTGTCAGGAAGTTTCTCTTTAGTTCTAGATTGCTTCTCTTTTTGGTTAGTTTCCATCCATTGCTTCTTGTCCTGCCTTCAGGTGCTTTGGAGAATAGCTTGACTCCCTCTTCTTTGGGGCAGCCCCTGAGATATTGGAAGGCTGCTATCATGTCCCCCCTAGTCCTTCTCTTCATTAAATCAGACATACCCAATTCCAGCAACCGTTCCTTATATATGTTTTAGCCTCCAGTCCCCTGATCATCTTTGTTGTTTGGTAGAATCACTCCAAACTCCCCCCTTTTTTAAAAATTGTTCCTCATGCTTCTAGGCATGGTTTGGAAATTCTTCTGCATAGCCATAAGTTTTGCAACGGGTCCCTCTAACTCTTTTACAGAAGGACAGCAAGTCCTACAGAGATTCCATATGCGTCCAAATAATCATGGATGGTCAATAGCTCAGAGTACCTATATCAGTCCTCACCGTTGGCCACTGAAATAAGATCAAGGAGGAGAAGCAACACTATTGAAAACTTGCTTCTCCCATTCAGCTGATGGATGTAATGTTTGTGTTTTCACAACTCTTTTAACCAGGTCAGTTAAAAGCAGAAACAAAACCTACTTATTCTTTCCGCACCACATGCTGAGCTTATGTAATAGTAATCTTGGTTGTGGGTCTTCTGCTCCCTGTTTTTGCATGTGTATTTGTGTCTCTCTGTGGGTGGCTGTTTGGCTGAGTGATCTGTGTGAACCATTGTGCTTAGAATCGAGTAGCTTGCATAAAACTAGAAAATAAGCCAATTCCTTATACAAAAGAGAGGTCTGATGAATTGTGGAAACTATCCCCGTTCTGAATCTTCACTAAGACTGGACAGCCATTTGTCTGAAATGGTGTAGGGTTCCTGCCTGAGCAGGGGGTTGGACTAGATGACCTCCAAGGATCCTTCCAGCTCTATTACTCTGTTATTTCTGTTAAATGTAACAGAAACTTTGTTGCATTACATTCTCGATTAAATTGTCTTTCCATTGATATATAATTTTATGGTACTACTCCAAATAAAAAGTTGTGTTATTAGTCATCAAACTCAAAAATACACTTTTTCCCAAAAGGTTTTCACAATTTTTGCCACTACTGTATGTTCTGTTACATTTAACAGAAATAACAGAGTAATAGAGCTGGAAGGATCCTTGGAGGTCATCTAGTCCAACCCCCTGCTCAGGCAGGAACCCTACACCATTTCAGACAAATGGCTGTCCAGTCTCTTCTTAAAAACTTCCAGTGTTGGAGCATTCACCGCTTCCAGAGGCAGGATGTTCCACTGGTTAATTGTTCTAACTGTCAGGAAGTTTCTCCTTAGTTCTAGGTTGCTTCTCTCCTTGATTAGTTTCCACCCGCTGCTTCTTGTCCTGCCTTCAGGTGCTTTGGAGAATAGCTTGACTCCCTCTTCTTTGGGGCAGCCCCTGAGATGTTGGAAGACTGCTATCCTGTCCCCCCTCATCCTTCTTCTCACCAGACTAGCAATAATAATGATAATGAGAAGGATGAGGGGGGACATGATAACAGTGTTCCAATATCTCAGGGGCTGCCCCAAAGAAGAGGGAGTCAAGCTATTCTCCAAAGCACCTGAAGGCAGGACAAGAAGCAACGGGTGGAAACCAATTAAGGAGAGAAGCAACCTAGAACTAAGGAGAAACTTCCTGACAGTTAGAACAATTAACCAGTGGAACAACCTGCCTCCAGAAGCGGTGAATGCTCCAACACTGGAAGTTTTTAAGAAGAGACTGGACAGCCATTTGTCAGAAATGGTATATGGTTTCCTGCCTGAGCAGGGGGTTGGACTACATGACCTCCAAGGTCCCTTCCAACATTATTATTATTATTATTATTATTATTATTATTATTATTATTATTATTATTATTATTATTATTATTATTATTATTATTGAATATCTGTAGCTCAAGTGTAGGATGAGGGTGAAAGTTCATTTTTGTGGGTTGGTTTCTGAATGTTTTGTTACCAGGCTAGGTAACATCTGATGACTCACACCTGACCCATCACAGATCCTCACTTGACACACCAACACACAAAGCCCTTATACACAGAAAAATATTGACATGGCATCTCCTAAATTCTACTGAAGATGTTTGCTAGCCTGGTAATGAAACATTCAGAAACCAACCCACAAGCTCAGAGAATATATATATTAGAAGAGAATAGAGCTGGAAGGGACTTTGGAGGTCTTCTAGTCCAGCCCCCTGCTCAAGCAGGAGAATTTATACCATCTCAGACAAGTGACTGTCCAGTCTCTTCTTAAAAATTTCCAGTGATGGAGTGCCCATGATTTTTGAAAGCAAGCTGTTCCACTGGTTGATTGTCCTTACTGTTTGGAAGTTTCTCCTTAATTCCAAGTTGCTTCTCTCCTTGATCAGTCTCCATCCATTGTTTCTTGTCCTGCCTTCAGGACCTTTGGTGAAAAGTTTGACTCCCTCTTCTTTGTGGCAGCCTCTCAAATACTGGAATACTGCTATCATGTCACCCCTATTTCTTCTTAACCAAATCCAAGTCCTGCAGCCATTCTTCATCTGTTTTAGTCTCCAGGCCTTGGATCATCTTAATTGCTCTTCTCTGAACTTTTGCCAAAGTCTCTACATCTTCTTCTCTCTCTTTTTTGTGATACAGTGACCAAAATTGGCTGCAGTATTCCAGGTGTGGTCTCACTAGGGTTTTATAAAGCGGTACTAATACTTCGTGAGATCTCGATTCTATGCCTCTGTTTCTCCAATCCAGGATTGTAGCCTTAATAATATGTCATCCTTGTTGAAAAGGTTGCTTGATTGAAGAAGTGACTTCATCTCATGGGTCGTCCCTTGGGGCGGTGAGACGGAGATGCCACCCTAGGAAGCAAAGAAAAGTATCAGTGTGGAGCTTGAAAAACAGTGTCATTTTTGGAGGGGAGGGGGGTTTCATACCTCTAAAACAGTGAGATGGCTGCTCTTTCTACTTGTCCTGCTGCCTCGTAATTGCATCTCATTCATATGTTCTTGTTCAACACACGTTCCAAGTAATCCGTAAAGGCCATCTGCTTCAGTAACAGAAGTGGTGTTTACTTTGCCAGGGTTTTAAATAGAAAATGTCTTGCCATATAAGCAGGCGTTCCCGTCACCAAGGTACAGTTGACCTTTAAAACTTGCCTTTTCTCCCAGGTTTTTTTTTTTGGGGGGGGGAGGCACCACTCTCAAAAGGAAGGGAAGGAGGGAGAGAAAGCCAGACACCCCTCCCCCCCAAAAAAGAGGTGAAAGCAGTTGGATCGCATCCTCATCTACCGAACGCTCCAGCGTTGCCTTCCTTTTGTGACAATAAAACAAAACGAAACAAGAAAAAGTCACATCCCCTTCTCTTTTTGCTCTGTCTCCCCCCACCCCATCCCCTCCACCCCGCCCGCCATTAGTTTGATAAATGTCATGTTAACATTGTAGAGCAAAGACAGACAGTTGGGTGAGGCTGACTTGAAAGAAGTGTGCTTTACCTGTCTCCAGATGAAGCATTTGTTTTGATTTTTGTCACTGAAGGCGGTTCTCTTTTCACGAACCCAATGTCTGAAAGAGACGTGGCGCATGGCATCAAACAGTAGAACTTCCTTTTAATATCCGGACATGAAAGAGCAGCTTGATGTGGAACCTTGCTTATCAGATGTTTACAAAATATGGGATGCAGTCCTTTATTTAAGAACAAAGGAGAAATTTCCTGACAGTTAAGAACAATTCATAAGTGGAATTGATTTGCCTGCAGAAATTGTGGGTGCTCCAACTCTGGAGGTTTTTAAGGAGGTTTTTAAGGAGGACTTCAATTCCCAGAATTCCTCAGCCAGGCACACTGGCTGAGGAATTCTGGGAGTTGAAGTCCACAAATCATAACAGAGCCATGTTTGAAGACTCCTTCCTTAAATCTAACAAAGAAAATGGAGGCTGGCTGAGGAATTCTGGGAGTTGAAGTCCACAAGTCATCAAAGGACCAGGTTTGAAGACCCCTGTCTTAAATTTAACAAACAAAATGGAGGCTGGCTGAGGAATTCTGGGGTTGAAGTCCACAAGTCGTCAAAGGGCCAGGTTTGAAGACCCCTGTCTTAAATCTAACAAAAAAAGTGGAGGCTGGCTGAGGAATTCTGGGAGTTGAAGTCCACAAGTCATAAAAGGGCCAGGTTTGAAGACCCTTTAGAAGTTGTGGGTGCTCCATTACTGGAGGCTTTCAAAAACAAATTGGACAACCATTTGTCTGAAAGGGTATAGGGCCTCCTGCTCGAGTAGGGGGTTAGACTAGAAGACCTCCAAGGTCCCTTCCAACTCTGCTATTCTGTTATTCAGGAACACATTCTGTCAAATGCATGACATCAGTTGATACACCCAATTCTAAAAGATGTGACATTCTAACCATTCGTAACTATTTGTCTGGAGTGGCATCAGACTTCTTTCTCTGATAAGGGGTTGGACTACAAGACCTCCAAGATCCCTTCCAACTCTTCTGTTATCCCTGTTAATTACTCATGAATATAGATCTTGGATTGACTAAATTTTTTTCAGATTCTTCTTGCTGTTTCTGTAGCAGTTTTGACGTGCTCCCCCCAAAAATGTGTCTCCTGCAAATTACATGACATTGTTGCACCCAGAAAACTCCAACTTGCAAGGCATATTCTCTGCATGAACACAATTGAATCCCCAAGATGGCCATGAGATGGACACACACACACACACACACACACACACACACACACACACACACACACACACACACTGAAGCCAAATGACCAAGAGGACACCCTTGAAATAGATGGTGAAGAACATTCGTGGAAGATTTAAAGGCTCTAAACATCACAGGGGAAAACTTTGAATTATTCTCCCAAGGTTGAAAATGCTGGAATCCCTTGTTGCCCGATATGCTACATAACCCAGAACATAGAATAATAGAATTGGGAGGGACTTTGGAGGTCTTCTAGTCCAACCCCCTGCTCAGACAGAAGACCCTATACCAGGGGTTCTCAACCTTGGCAACTTCAAGACTTGTGGACTTCAACTCCCAGAATTCCTCAAGTCTTGAAGTTGCCAAGGTTGAGAACCCCTGCCCTATACCATTTCAGACAAATGGTTGTTCAGACTCTTTTTGAAAGCCTCCAGAGATGGAGCACCCGCCACTTCTAAAGGTAAGCTTTTCTACTGGTTCATTGCTTTAACCAAGGGTCTTAAAACTTGGCTCTTTTATGACTTGTGGACTTCAACACCCAGAATTCCTCAGGCCAGTGTGCCTGGCTGAGGAATTCTGGGAGTTGAAGTCCTCAAGTCATAAAAGGGCCAAGTTTGAAGACCCCTGGCTTTGAACCATTAAGACATTTCTCCTTAAGTGCAATGTTGCTTCTCTCCTTGATTATTTCCATCCATTATTTCTTATCTTCAGAAAACAGTTTGAATCATGGGAAGATCTAATGCTAATGCTAAAATACATGTTGGGAAGCCCACATTGTTTTGAATTGGGGTGACAGGGAGTAGCAAAAATGATGTATCTTTCAACCAGAAGGTTACTCCTGACCAGAGAACTGGTTAATGTAACATGAATGGCCCGTGTCGTACTATCTACTACGCCACTGTATTTATTCATTCCACTTCTCACTGCCCTAAAATAAACTTCAGATAAATTCTTAATCCATTTCTTCCTTGGAGTGAGGAGCACTGGCAAAATGCATAGAAAGTGGAAAAATAATTACATATTTGAAGGTCATTTATTTCATCTGCTGACTCTGCCTTAAGATTGAATTCTTGGCAATAGGAAATCAAAGGAACTAAGCACTAAATTGGGATTTGGGTGGATAAAGAAGAGTAGAATTGTTGTTTATTTTTAAAATGCAATCCAGGGTGCCAGATAATTTTGCAAAGAGGCAATGTGGGGCTTAGGAGTTGTTGTTTTTCTTTTGAAACAGGAAATATTTTTGACACGATTGGGAAGGAAAGAAAAAAACAGAACTTGGTAGAAAGTGTAAGTTCAACAGAGATCTCTAAATCTCATGCAGTGAAGAGGGCAGCTGGGTTGCAAAAAGGTGAGTTACTGTGGCTATAGAAAAGTAAAGCTGGTTTTCAAGTTCATGAAGGGATCAATGTCATATCCTTTGCGTAATAAAAAAAATCATATATATATATATATATATATATATATATATATATATATATATATATATATATATATATATATATATATTTTGTGTGTGTGTGTGTGTGGTGTGTGTGTGTGTGTGTGTGTGTGTGTGTGTGTGTGTGTGTGTGTGTGTGTGTTTTCTGAGGTTTTCACGGGTGTTTGTATGTAGGTCTTTGGTTCTTATCGGGTTTTTCTCCCACGTAGAATTTGAAGTGTCTTGGCGACATTTCGACGAAGTCTCATTCATCATCTTCAGGCTGGTGCTTTCGGCTTCTGCTTCTAGGAGCAATGTGAGATTTTTAGCTGTTTCTTCCTTTTAACTGCCAGTGGGGGTTTGAACTGATTGGCTGGGAGCCATA